>JBANCY010001102.1:1365-14150 GCA_037040045.1 Phorticella flavipennis | reverse complement strand
AATGCATTATGTCACCTGGCAGCAGAACGTTTGTAGCTAGAGGCACGAAATTTGGCATGTAGGTTCTCATAGATAATTCGCAAATTGCATTTTCTCAAATTTTTGATGCCAAGCCCCCCTCCGCCGCAAATCAAAAATATTTGATAACAGGTGTAATTTTTTGATTAAAAACTAGATTTTGAACGTATTTCGGAAAGTATTTCGAACTTAGTCTGAAAGTTTCTAATCGATCGGATAGTAAACACAGAAGTTATTCGCAAAAAAGTGTAAAAAGTCATATATGGAGAGGTCGGCTGACGCAGTGCTGACGGAAAGTATTTTGTACTTAGTCTGAAAGTTTCAAATCGATCGGATAGTAAACACAGAAGTTATTCGCAAAAAAGTGTAAAAAGTCGCATATGGAGAGGTCGGCTGACGCAGTGCTGACTCTAGCGCGCGCTGGGTAACGGTAAAAGTGGGTATGTGTATGTGTGTGTATGTATGTAACGGTATTCAGCGATTCCGACTGCATTGAACTGTTGGGATCAGGGTATCTCGTAGTCGAGCCCACTCGACTAGAGCTTTCTTACTTGTATTTTTTTTTATTATATATTCATCAATTATAAACAACTTTCAGAAAATAAAACCACTGGGCCATATCCTTTGTCGTTAACGAATATACACAACGAGCGGAGCTATTGTAATGTAGCTCCTCTTGTACCGGAATCATTGAAATTAGGTGGTGAAATAAATACCTGTAAAATTGTATCGCCTCTACTGCCATCAGCAGACGCCAAGACGTGCGACGAAAAGAATGAAAACGAGATCTACAATAGTAAAAATACTCTAGAACCATCAAATATTGAACGGATAGATGGAATGATAAATGTTATTGAATCCTCTGTCCAAAGTTTTGGATCTAACAAGGCAATTAAGAGTATTACTGTAGGGACTGGAAACGTTGGTGATCCCATTGAGGTGTCAGATGATTCAAATGATGATGATTCGAATTCCATTAAAAAGAATACAAATAATGGTTTCATATATACTCCCCAGATGGACAAATCATGTGTAATGCAAGGCACGAATTTATCCAATAATTCTGGCCTACTGCCAACTATAGATAATACTTATTCGTACTCGATAAATTCGAACGCGTTATCTTCACCTATAGCCGATTCCAAACAATATAGAAAAGTGTCGAAATCAACAACCATACAAATTATTCAACCGGAAGTCAACGTGTTGCCAGTAACTCCGGGATCTGCAACAGGATCCTTTAATATTAACTTTAATGGCAGTGATAAACTTAGCTTGGCTGGTGGTGCTGATCTTATCCCTTTATCACGTGTTGATAGCGGATTAGCATACTCATCTCAAGCAGTACCAGCCACAAGCTTAGCAGCAGGCGCAACTTCTGGATCCATAGCAGCTCACGTGCCACCTCAAGCGGATGATCAGAATTTCATGCAAAACTTGGTGGGATCTCTCAATTACGATGACATAACAATTACTCCTACCACCAGTGCACCATTAAATGACAATAAGGCTCGCAAGTTACATAAGAAATTAAAAAAGCCAAAGGAAGGTAAAGTAAAGAAGAAAAAAGATAAAAAGGACAGAGTAAAAAAGAAAGATAAATGGGAAGAAAATGAAATATCAAAATCCGACAAAAGCCATGATAAAAAATTGAAAAGAGAAAAGAAAAAAGAAAAGCAGGTGAGTGTGAAAAATAGATAAAGATAGTACTTAAGCAAAAAAAAACTATTTTTATTAAACATTCAGAAAAAAGTTGAATATCTCCTGTATTGACATATTTACATTCGTTATCAGGTACCACCCATCGGATCGCCGGCTTCAGAAGAAAATGTAAAATGGAGTCCCAATGAAATGAAAATCGGGTCTCCCAGATCTTGTAAAGGACATTTTGCCTTTTCTGAGACTTTACTGCCAACTGAACAGTCTCCTAAATTAGATTTGTCACCTAATCAGGTGCCAAAACTAACACTTAAGCTGAGTGGAAAGTCAACTCCTGTTCCTACACAAACTAATGTTGACAGTAATTCAGCAATTACTCACACACACGTTCTTGTTCCGAATTTACCCAAAAGAGAGCCTTCGCCAGAATTAGCTCGATTTTCACCACTTGTAAAGGGACCACCAAAGGCAAAGCAATGTAAAAATAGTTAATTTTGTAATTATTTGATGTTAAATTTAACAGTAAACTGAATTTTAGGTGAAACGGTTGCTTCAATTTTATCGATGACTACGTCAGTTATCAATGCAAACGTGTTGCCGACATCGAGTTGTCAGACCTCAAGCTCATGTGCAGATTCAAGCTGTTGGGTCTCGTCAGGGATATCTCATGGCGCCACAGAAACACTTTCAGCGAATTCTGTTTTATTACCACAACAACTACTACAGACCTCAAAGACGACAACCAAAATGTCTACAGCATCGTCATCATTTGTGTCGTCATTAAGTATTCAAAATATTCCGTCAATCCATGCACATAAGACGGAAGATGCTCCAAATGGGGAACTAAATCGACCTTCATCATATGTAGATGCTGAAGGCTATCGCATCTGGATTTGTCCAGCTTGTGGTAATGTTGATGATGGTTCTGCTATGATTGGTTGCGATGGATGCGATGCTTGGTATCATTGGTAAGTGTGTTTACTAAATGTCCGTAACAAAAATATGAACATCATTTTTCCTTACAGGATCTGTGTGGGCATATTAGTGGCCCCAAAAGATAATGAGGATTGGTTCTGTCGCGTTTGTGTAACGAAAAAAAAACTAAATGGAACTGAAAAGAAGAAAAAAAGAAATAAAAAGAAATAAGTTTTTCGATAGCTAATTAGAATAAGTTTCTGCTTCGTCTATAAGTATAAAAATATAAATTTAATATTGTTAAAAAATTCGCACATAAACACAATAATATAATTATTCATTTTACTTATATATATACTTATCAATGGGGTTGTTACGGCCATATAATAATAATAATAATTTTATATTATATAGCCATAACAATCCTTGAAGCACTATTTTACCTTTCTGCTTTCTCCACTGAAGTTTTTTTACGCGGTTCGATTTTAAGCCCTACGCCATAACCTTTTTTCTCCTTCCATAGGATTATTTATATAGTCCTATTTTCTAAAGGAGCTTAGGCCACTTGTCTATTATTTTGTCCAGATAGCATGGAGTTGATAGTATGTATATTTTACGGTTGTTAGACATAGACTATGATGACATTGATTGGGAAAAGTGTTTGAGAGTAATGAGTGGGACTCAAACCCTTATATATATATAATAATAATAAGCCGCGATTTAGCAAAGATATTTGGCGTGGAACTTTTCCTTGTCAAAACACTGCAATGTACGGTTATGTTACGATTAATTGAATGCGGGTGGTGTAACAAAAACATGAAACAAAAATCGTGATTATAATTTCTACTTGATCTACAAGCCTCAAACACGTGAATTTGGTTTCGAATTTTGCCACACCCTATTCTGTTGCTTCTTCCAAAAAATTGATATACATTTTTTCCCGGAAATCGACTAAATATGTATAAATATATCCTGCAAATATTATGCTAGCCATCAACTGCAATGCGATTATTTTTATTGAGAGTCTATTTATGTGTCTAAGAAACTGTTAATCCTTGCGGGTGCAACGTGACTGATCATTAAGGCTGAAACCAGTAAGACCTGAAGATGTACAACCTATAACCAAAATATCCCCTGTAAAATTTATAAGAAACTTGGTAGAGATGATTGAAGATGGCAAACGACCATCCACTAGCCATTGCGGTATGCGGTCGCTCTGTTGACCGGTCTGTAAAGATGGTAACAGTCTTCCCAGATATACTTCGAAGAGAAAACAGGCCGTTGAAGTTCACACTGCCGGAAAAAAGAGCGAAAAGAGACGATTCCATTAGCACCATAGTGCTGAAGAAGACAACCAATGAACCCCAAACTATAAAATTTAACAAATAATTAAACAATAACAATTTATGAGCCATTTAATTACTAAACAAAATTTACAATGGTTGTAACTTCAAAATTATACAAAAATTTTAGGATGTCTCCTCAGGCAAGCTATTAACTAAGGGAAATAATTTTAAATTGTCCTTTTTTTTCAATATTTCTCTCCCCAGTAATATATGGGTCGGACCGTAAAAGCAAATAATTCAATGTCTGTTTAACAAGCTTTGAAGTTCGACTTCTGCGTAGGATTCGTCTACAGATATGTTGTCAGGATATCTATCTTTTTTAGAGCTTAAAATGCATTGATAGCTAGGAAAAAAATCTAATAATATATTGCTGTTTACAAAATTCCGAATCAACAAATATTGGTGTTTGGTCATTCCGGTCTCCATTAAAAGAGAAATGACTTCTGTGGGATCCGCTGGCAATACATTTTGGGTTTGGTTTTCGTTGCGTAATGCAGAGACAGCAGTCTCATCAATTTCGACCAGCTGAGCTATACGCCGAAGCTTAGTCCTCGTTGAAGACTCCATAAAATTTTGTTTTTTACGGCCGCGTGGAGCACTTTCCGCATTTTCTTGGGGTACATTTTTTGTATTTTTCAAAAAAAAATTGACTCCGTTTTAGTCAGCCAATCAGACTCATATTGTAAAATAGATTTCTAACGTTTATAACGCATCCAAAAATCAACAATTTTTTTGCAAATGTACTCAATTGGTTGAATATACGCATTCAGTTCATCTCTAAAGCCGTTGTTTATCAAATTTTGTTGGACATCAGCAATTACTTGTCGTAATTTTCCAGCGTGCGTGCCTTTTTTGGAGCACCATATATTAATAATATGTAGGTGTGTGAACACACACTGACTTATGTTGCCTATGAAATTAAAAGTTAAAAACAAAAATTTTTAAATATTACGAAGTTTTTATGCACAATGTAAACCACAAGTAAAGACGAAGACAAACACACAAAACAAAGGGGCTCTGCTGGACAAGTTTGACCTTGAAGAAATAAAAAGATGCGTTAGATTATTGATTGTTTCACACACATCTGCAAGTTTCTGCAGCTGACTTAAACACTTTTATTAAGTAAAAACTCTGATTAATACTATGAACATAATATCTATGGAGGAATCGGGGGGGAACACAACTAAAACTTTAGGTAAACATAAAAAAGACGTTCACAAAATACACAAAAAATATTAAATCGATTTTGTTAATTTCACTAAAAAATTTGTTGGATTTATTTAATTCTTAATATATTCATTTAAAGTAAATACCTTCAACTTCAAAATGCATTTTGAATAATGAAAATCGGATCACTATATCAAACGTTTGACCACTTTAAAGCGCAATTTTGTTTTGTACAAATTCTTGCTAAGTACAGCTGCGCTCAGCGCGCTGCTTTGCATTCTATTTTTAGAAAGTCCCGTTAGATTTCCAGACAAACCCGGTTTGCCATCAAGAAGTTTGAACATTTTAGAGACAATTTGCTTGCAATTTTTTTCTATTCACTTTTTTTTTATTTTTGGCCTCTGGCAAAACCACTGTGCACTGGCCTGCTTAGGGAGAAACTGAGATCAAGCATGGCGAAAAGCTGAACAACTTTGAAGGCCGTCTCAAACGAAGAAAGATGAGCTGCTACTTCAGCTAAGCAAATGTGACTGGGACACGCCTGCCTTCAAGATTCTAGTGTATAAATCGTTGGGTAAATAGGTGAAGGTCCTCCTAGCCAGAGATCTCATAGTTGGCTGGCGAGATGAAGACTGCGCAAAAGGATAAACGTCATCAAATGCTTCCGCTGTGTGCAATACGGCTATATGGCCAGACATCAAGATGGACGGATATAGTCATTAATGTGTTAAATGAAATACATTTTAATAAATCCATTAATAATTAACTTTCTTAGTTCTTTACACTATGATCTCAATTGAAAATTATACGTCTGTCTGTCAGTCCGTTGAACGCGCCAATTTTAGAGACTTCCAGAGCTGAATTGTTCAAACTTCCCATAAAGATCCGTGTATCCGTAGATCCATATGCAGATCAAATTTTTTTTCATTTAATAAGTTATCTGTTCCAAATTTGTTAAATGAGGTCATGAATGGAGACTGCAGAATGGAATTTCTCAAAATTTTGATACATCCCTCCATTTTTCCGGAAAGTGAGGAATTGTGCCTATGAGCCACAATTTTCATGGAAGTCATGAAATTTTGTATGTAGGTGCCCATAGACCCTACGCAGGCAAATGGGCACCATTTTTTTTCCATTCTAATTGGATTCCCCCTAAATTAAATACAATCCTTGTCATAATGATTTGAATTCCAAAATATATATATTTATGTATATGTTATCAACCAATCCTAAAAATTTCAGGACGTATCATAAACACCGATGTTATAAGACTCAGAAGTGGCCACAAACGGGCTAAACTGACAAAAGGCGAAAAATTCATTATGTCACCTGGCTAAATAATGCGCAAAATGCTGTTTTTCAAATTTGTTATGCGTAGTCGCCCTCCCGCGCAAATAAAAAAAATTGATTACATGTGTAAATTTTTTAACATATGAATTTTGGAATGTGCTTCGAACTCACATTGAAAATTTCAAGTCGATCGTTTCAACACAGAAGTTATTTGTAAAAAATATAATCATCGCACGTGTGTGTGTGTGTGTGTGTGTGTGTGTGTGTGTGTGTGTGTGTGTGTGTGTGTGTATGTATGTATGTATGTAACGAAATTAGGCGATTCTGATTGCATTGCACTGTTGGATTAGGACATCTCGTAGTCGAGTTCACTCGACTAGAGCTTTCTTACTTGTTTTATTTTAGGTAAGTGTTTGGCTCTAGAAGCATGCAAAATGAATAATGTTTTTCATCTTTATGGAAGGGAGCGATTTAATTGATTAAGTCTATATTATTAGTCAAAAGTGCGAATATACCGATTCCGAAAATCCAGAATCGAATCCAACTCTACAAGAAACTATAGGACAAATGAAATTTGAAATATATATTTTATTAATTCTTTGAGTTTATTTCAAGGAGTTTATCCTAAATTAGAACACAGCTCGCCCACTTTCTAGTTAAAATATAACAACAGAAAAAATTCTGTTTTGGTTTCTATCTGTTTTAATAAATTTGTATATTTTGATCACTTTTTGAGCTTTAAGAATTCCAAAAATAAAATTAATATATTTTTCTGATTCTCAACCCATGAAATTATCTGCAAAATTGCGTATATAACACGGTACCATATAATTTTAATTATAAGTAAGCCCCAAAGAAATAAATGTTTAATTAAGCGATCGAAGTAATGAATAAACTGTGATACTGTTATATAACATTTTACCTTTACAGAGTAAGTTCAAAAAATCTCTAACAAATGAACGAATGATTTGAATTAGAATCACAACACAATTATAAAATAAAATTAATGTATTCCATTGGCAAAGAATGAACTTAGACTTATTTATTCATCCGTTTACAAAACTAATCGCATGCTATTATGGTATTCAACAAGCAATTTAATGTGAGATTCAATAGAACCAAAAAAAAAAAAAATGAAAAAACTAGAATATATTGAACCAAAACGAATAGAATCAGGGCTGAAGAAGAGTTATAGAAAAATGTATCATTTAAGTGTGAAGTGCATGAATGGATTCAACATCACTGGAAAAAATAAGAAAACTTTAGAAAATAAAAAAATAAATTTGCTTAAAATTTAGCAATTGAAAGATTTACATTAATTTTCTATAATAAACTAAACTTGTAACAAACTAATAATATTCAGTTTGTGCAGTTATTTTTCAGCATTATGTTATTTTGTTGATTTCAAAGTTCGTTCACTTTTTTAACAAAAGTGTGACCAAATATTTCTTAGCAGAATATGCAGCAAACACTACCAACCAGACTTGAAAAAATCAATATAGTTTACATTACCAATTGGAATAGTTCATTTCGTTTATAAATACAATTCCATTTAAAATATAAATAAATATTAAATTTTGTGACACTTTCGGTAGCGGTAAAATATAAAATTTTCCTCAATTGTTCAAGCTGTGATTTCCTTTGTAAGTACACCTCCAAGTACATAGAAACCGAATGCTTGTATATATACATATGTATTGTGTTAAACTAAAACAATGAAGGCTTATTTTTATATAAATATAAATAAGTATGTATTTATCCCAGTCAAATACAATATATTTAACCTCATATTTATAAGGACTTCGCAAAAAAAGTGTAAATTTTAAAAAAATCGTAACAAAAATAGATTGGTGTGTTCATTGATAGATACACATTACACAAATTACAAAAATTAATTTTTACCAAAGGAACTGTCAACTTTACTAGTTTGTTAGTAGGTTAGGTTACACATTATATATAATTTGTGTACTTTGAACACAATAACTTAGTACTTAAATATTTATACGTTCAACATTTTTAAAATATTATCAGTCGAGCTAACCTTTGACTTGAACTTTTATTATGATGTATTCAATAATGTAAGTTTGTTTAGGAGCTCCGAAATGAATTTATATTTTTGAAGGAGGACAATTAAAATGTTCATTCAAATTTCTGTTGAAGCATTTGAACGTATCTTAGATAATATAAATAGATAGACGTAAAAAGCACATGAATAAGGTACAATATTTTATCCTATGTTGGCAAAAGCAACCGATATTCAAACTTAATTTTAACAAAGGTACACAAATAAAGGGCAATATTATATGCTATGCATCATTTAAAATGTAGTCTGATTGTAAAATTTGAACTTCAATTGTTTTGCAATGTGTTGTTTGCGTTTAAATTATTTTTATGTTTATACAATAGAATTTTTAATAGTATGTGATTCATAGCTAAGCTTTTACGAAAGCTTATGGTTTTCTTAATACATTTATGCACATACGTACATGTATTAAATTTAAATTAAAATATTCTTCATTTCATGTTCACAATTCGATTTTAAAGAATTTCAATGAGAATTCCCGTAAAAGAACTTGACTAAATTTGCGATAATGCCACTCTTTGGCAAAAAGGATTCCGGCAAAAAAGCCAAATCGAAGGATGCCAAGGAATATAGCAAACAGTTGTCAATTGATGAAAAGTACAACCTCCATGGCCTCCTTGGAACGTTAGTATTAGTCATTTTAGATGCAGGATAGTAATAATAAACTTTTATCGTCGATTTTTTTTTACTTCCATAGCGGTGCATTCTCCGAAGTACGCGTTGCTGAAAGCAAAGAAACTCCTGGCGAACATTTTGCAGTGAAAATTATTGACAAAAAAGCCTTAAAAGGAAAAGAAGAGTCATTGGAAAATGAAATAAGAGTACTTAGACGGTAAGTAAATACTTATACATATATGTATATAAATAATTTTTGACAAGTGTAGTGATTCTCTTTTATAATATGTTTACTAACTTGCTTGCCCACAAAAGTGTATGGTTCCAAAGATTTAAATTAAAGTCAGAACACTTTAAAAAACTGATGTCTCTTAATATGTACTTATTGTTTACTGTAGAACATAATACATACATAAGTGAGTAAGAGGCGCAGTAAACTCGATTACCTATCTGCAGCAATTGCTGAATCGATTTAGCTGTTTGGAGCTAGGACTCCAAATTGGCCATAAAGGTCCGTATATAGCATGCACAGATCAAGTTTATGTTAAACTAATATAGCTAAAAGTGTGGGATTCTAGTGGTATATAGGTTTATAAATTTAAAATGCAGAATGGAATTTCACAACATTTTGGTACACAACTCAATTAATTTATCCGGTAAGTGACGAAATATGTACAGATTATTGGGCTAGAATCATGAAATTTGGTATGTCGGCTCTCAGAAAGTCCATAAAGACACTGTGATCATAAGCAAAATGCATTTCCTTATATTTTTGAAGCCACGTCTTTCCCCGTAAATAAAAAAATTGAATATAAAAAATATTGATTTTTAATTTGATTTTCAATATGAATATTCTTTTCGGATAATTTTCTAACATACACTAAAAAAACTTTTACCGTAATCCGACAATGAACATTGAAGTTATTAACAAGAGAATGTGAAATGTTGACTATTGGGCCAGCGGTGGACGCAACGCTGCTTAACGTAGCTGTTTTAAGAGACTTTAAGTATTGCACAACTGGGACTAGGACATCGCGTTGTCGAGTTCTTTGTACAGATCTCATATAGACAGACTGATAATCCTATTAGCACAGATTATCAGTCTGTGTATATGAGATTCAGATTAGGATAAATATGCATATTATCTCTTGATAATATGTGTTACTGTGAGTAACATAATTTTGATTATATTTTATTAATTGGTGGATTGATCTTTATTTTTTAGTATGGTTAACAAGAACCTCTCATAAATTTATCAATTTATAATTGATTTTTCGTAAGTGATGAACTGCAAAGCACCACACACCTATGTATGATTTCAGATGCACATTAGCGTTTTATAAATTTCATTCTATGTGTATAGTAATTATGAAAAGGAGTCATTTTTTCTTTTCGTTTCTTTGATTTAAAAAACTTTGTTCGTTTATTTTGCTTTCTTTCTATATAGGTTCAGTGCAAATCATTTTGATGGCAGCAGTCCTAATGGAAAGCGGTGAGTTATGGCCCCTTTACCTGCCTTGGAATTTTCACGAAACCCATTACAAAATTCGTGGATTGTAACTATTAGTAATTTGTTCTGAACTCAATTTTTTCATGTAAATCCAAAGTAGGTGCACCCCAAGCTTGTAAGAAATAAGGGACCCCTCGTAAAATTATTGCTCAATAAATTGAAAAAAAATTTGTTATTAATTTTAGCAATTTAAAATGTTTATTAAGAATAAATCTTTATAATTTTACTTTTAGGCTTACTCATCCAAATATTGTACAGCTTCTGGAAACGTATGAAGATAAGGCAAAAGTTTACTTGGTTATGGAACTGTAAATTTATATATTTTCTGTTTAATTAAATTGTTAATCAAAATATGTTTCCACAGCGTTACCGGTGGGGAATTATTCGACCGAATAGTGGAGAAGGGATCGTATACCGAAAAGGATGCATCTCACTTAATCAAACAAATTCTTGAAGCTGTAGACTATATGCACGAACAGGGCGTTGTACATAGGGATCTTAAGGTAAAAAGCAAATAGCAAAATATCGAATGTATAAAATTATTCGTTTCAGCCCGAAAACTTACTGTACTATAGTCCAGATGAAGACAGTAAAATAATGATAAGTGATTTTGGCCTATCAAAAATGGAGGATTCTGGTATCATGGCAACTGCTTGTGGGACTCCAGGATATGTAGCCCCAGAAGTGCTGGCCCAGAAGCCATATGGCAAGGCCGTTGATGTTTGGAGTATAGGTGTAATATCCTACATACTTTTATGTGGTTATCCTCCATTCTATGATGAAAATGATGCAAACTTATTTGCACAAATTCTCAAAGGTTTGTTAAGTTAGATATTACCTTTCATTGATTCCTCAGTATTTGAGCTTTCATAATAAAACACGCCACACAGCCATCTTTTGTGACAGCACATTCATTGGATTGGTCGGAATCACTCTGTATCACATAGCTGCAATACAATTAATGAGTTTTCTCATTTCTCAGCTTTTGCATTCAAATTACAAACACTTTTATTTATTATTCTTTCTTTATTATCTATTACTTATCCAAATTTCAAAACGTCCATTCCGAACCAAGGGCAATCTTAATTTTTAAATCGTCGTAGATCCCCAAATATACCTCCAATATGGTCAGGAGGAGGGAAGAAATCGATTGGATCGTCCGTGTGTATGTGTGTAAACTAGTCTCAATTTTTGAGCTTTAGTAATGTGAAACGTGTCATATAGCCTTTATTTGTAAACATGTTGCTCATTCAGACATGATCGGCCCATATTTTATAATTATTAAACAACTAAAAGTCGGATTGTTTATACATAATATGATTTTAAAACTACTGGATTGGACAAAAATTTAAGATTTCTTATTATTCGCTTATCCGCTAGCTACCTGGGAACCAAATGTAGTTTTCGCATATTATTAACAGTCGCAGAAAATTCCATTCTCATATATGTTTCTATATATTATGTACATACGAAAGCTTTAAAGAGAGTTTGAAACCTGCGGAGTGTCAATGATAATTCTTCCTTTATTTTGCAGGCGAATTTGAGTTTGACTCTCCATATTGGGATGAAATAAGCGATTCAGCGAAGCACTTTATAAAAAATTTAATGTGTGTTACTGTAGATAAACGCTATACTTGCAAACAAGCATTGGGACATCCATGGTGAGTTATACCGGATAATAACACATAGCATATAATTCATATATTGTGTCAACGAAAGATGTGTTGGCATTGTTATTGTTAGGCTTAAGGGGACTCCCCATTCTCGGTTTCAAAAAATCGATTTTATTTTTTTTATTTATTTCGAGCCTATAACTATTCTAGAATGTGCCTTTAAAATTTCAAGTGAAAAGTTCAAAAACTTTTGAAGATCTAGCTGATATGGATATGGCATATGGTAGGTTTTATACCCAAAAGTATGCTTTTTAAAACATTAAACGCGTTTTTCTCGAAACAGTATTTTTACGACTGGCACATGAGGTTACTCAAAAACTATTAATCCAATCGGTTCCAAATTTTAATACATATATAGCTATGGCATAAATCAAATCGGTGAAAATCTTCTTTACTTTTCAACTTGATTTGTGGCTGAAAAAAGGCGATTTTAAAAAAAAAAATTTCAAAGGTCCACCATTTTGTTAATTTTTGTACGAAATTAACAATCCTAGTTCATACCAGAGCCA
>JBANCY010001101.1:0-14155 GCA_037040045.1 Phorticella flavipennis | reverse complement strand
TCTGCCTGTTACATACATTTGCACAAACTTATAATACCCTTCATACCAATTTTCAATTGGGATCAGGGTATAATAATAAACTTATCTTACAAAGTGTTATCAAAATAGTTTCCAAAGTGAGAAGAATAATAAATATATCAAGACTTTAGATAAGGTTGAGATATACTATTCACATTGCCAGAGCATAGTGTGGGTTGATAAAACTAAAGAAAACACTGGAAATATACGATATATTTAACACCTTCTTGTTGTCTTAACAACTTTTTATCTTTTAAAGTTTACAATCCGAAATAGGTCATATTGTAGATTGTTTATAAAATAGGTCAAACCTGTTTTTGGAAAATTAACAATTTGAAAACTGTCTAAAATGAGACTGCCTTGGAACCCTCAAGTTTTCAATTGGAGATAAATAAAAATCTAATATTAAATTTAATCAAAAATCCCAATAATGTTTCAAAGAAAACTGTATTTGGAACTTTAGTAAAATGCATTAAAATATGCTAAGAATTACTTAATGGCAAGTCATTTATTGGATAAGATTCCTAAATTAAAAACAAGTCCAATTGAGAAGAAATTTGGTTGAACCAAACAATATATAAGCGAAATCCAATCGAAAAGAATAACCGCTTTGAGGACAGTGCTTCTTGTTGTCTGAACATAACCAAAATATTTAAAGAATTGATTGAGTCATGAAATAATTCTGAAATTTTGAATCAGATCGCGTATAACAGTCTTAACTTAACTAAACTTTGATTTCGTGCCACTAGGAACGACTTCTTCCATTATCAAGAGTCAGTGTAACTAAAGATTGTAAAATTATTGTATACAAAACGTCTGTGATTATAATTGATATGTTTTACCCAACCTAATATTATAAAATCATTTACTGAACATAAAATATAACTTATCTTGGCGTCTTGTTTTTCAAGAACGACCCTTAAATATTCTTTATAAGGACATGTTGTAATTTGAAATTTTAGTATTAAGTTCAAAACTCTAATTCAGAGCAACTGAGGCCTTCTGGCTGTGGAGTTCAAACTCACGAGCCCATGACTTCTTGTTTGAGGGAATAGTGCGATATCCACAGCTCCATCGTGGCCCAATTTTTACCCAATATTATATTTTAGAGTCATTTACTGAGCTCGCATTAAATTTTTCCATTTCATGCTGCAAATTTTCCCCGAAACACCTTGAAAATTGCAACTTTTGTAGCACAGTGTTTTTGGCTTTGAATCGCGTTGTTGAATATGAACATTTGGGTCAACAGCATGCGGTAGTATTCGCCAGTAAAAATATTTAAAACCAACAATAAAAACAACAACAAAAGGCAGCTCTTTCAGCTTCCAATGAATTGGCATGTGTTAATTGCGCGGGAGACTCGGAGATGGGAAGTTAGACGGAGTCTGAGACCGGGACTTGGACCGGGACCTGTGTGTCATCTAATACAAGGCAATAATGAAAGTGAAAACCGAAACCGAAAGTAAATCGATTTCGATTAATATGGGCTTCGATCAATGAGCTTCACTTTCGTTTGCTGCGCCCGAGACTGTGGTTTTTTAATTAGCATAGTGGGAAATATTAAGAAACAAGTTACGAAATCTTTATACAGATCCACCAAGTGTGAGTCGGGCAAATAGACAAGCCAAGCCGAGTAGCGTTTGCTCGTTAATTGGTAGATGCCAAATCCACTCCAAACTTCAAGTCGGACCAGTGGCGCTGAGTCGGTAAATGGGGTTAACAAGTTATGGTTATGCTACCCGAATGAGCATGAAGATCGTAAGTAAATAGAATTGTTTAAAACTTAGTTAATGGAGAGGGACATATGAATACAAATACACATATTCGGAGACAGACGGGCGGACAGAGAGATCGATAACCTTGTCGGAAGCTTCAGTGGGTTCTCCTAAAAAGACATTTGACATTTCCCCTGGGCAGGCCATTTCAATGATCATTTCCTGGAAACATTTTTTGAAAGAGTGCAGGTTTTCCATGTCGGTTGTCAGATAGGTTTTATGATTTGGACCTTTAATATCTGCTCTTGAATCGTAAGCAACTCCACTTGGTTGTGACGTTGAGTAATTTTGTCAGTTTTCGTAAAAACTTGTTTGATTTTCAAATTTTCTTGTAGGAGTTGAGTTTCGATATTTCATTCATGACTCAGCACTAAAAAAATCATAAATGGAAAAAACATCGGTGTTTTCGTGGAAACGATGAAACTATGTATTGAAAATTTTGGAAAAATCGAAATGCATTCACATCTATCTCCTTAGCTGTCTGTCCATCTATATGTCTGTCTATCTGTCTGTCCATCTGTCTGTCTGTCTGTCTATCTGTCTGTCTATCTGTTTGTCTATCTGTCTGTCTATCTGTCTGTCTATCTGTCTGTCTATCTGTCTGTCTATCTGTCTGTCTATCTGTCTGTCTATCAGTCTATCTATCTGTCTATCTATCTGTCTGTCTATTTGTCTGTCTATCTGAAACTAAGGGCCTGTCTGTCTGTCTGTTTTTCTAAGGGACTGTCCATTTTTCTGTCTATCAGCATAGGGGCAATTATATATTCCTCAACTAAGCTTAGGGTATCTCCCAGTTTATCACTTCTAACTTCTCTTTTAATGGCAACTGCGGACTCAGCCTTTCACTGAACAAATTGATATTTTGTTGATTGAATTTAAAAACCAAATTCTGGCATTATGCCACCTATTAGACTCGATACACAAATCGTTGCAATTCAATTTCCAATTTCCAACAACATAGAATCAGCGGCACTTTAGCGTTCGGAAAACCCATTTTCCGTGCCACAACTGCCATAGAGTCGTCTCCGCATTAAGATTTTAATGTGCTCGTTTGTTGGAGTTTTTAGCTCAAAATACAAAGTGGACATCATTTGAATTAATCTCATCTACACCGGAAAAAATATCGTTTTGAAAACAGGTTACATCGAGCAGATAGCTCTTAATTTTCACTAAGACTCCACCTTTTCGGCGTTAGAATCACGCTTTCTCAAACTGAGATTTCGATTGGTTCTGAATTTCATTTCAATAGATGGATATGCATTTATCTGGCCGTTTTATGGCCATAACATTTGTAATTAATGAGCCAAATTGAGCAGCAAATGCGAAAATGCGAAAATGAAGCGCAAGTGGGCAATCAACCGAAGTTGTCTGAAAGCGGACCCAACACCCCAAATTGGGTTAATCTATTTGAAAGTGGCCAAAGACTGCTGCCGACTGTGGGCTGAATAAATGACTGACTGACTGACTAACTGACTGACTGACTGACGGACTGATGGACTGACTGACTAATATACTGACTGAAGCTGTCAGCGCCGAGTAGAAGCCATGCGAAAGCCGCTCTAGAAGCTTTATGGCAAAACATACTTTCTTTCCATTTTCTATTGTCTTGAGGTTTTTTTCTTTCAGTTTTGGTTTAAGATTTTTTTTTTTGCAGCTTTCCCAGCGCGACAATTTCTTTTGCCCTCGGGAAGAAGAAGAAGATGAAGACTGATTGATGCCTCCAAGTCAAGCATCCCTTTTGCCTTACGACTTTGGATACGCTTTGCGGGTGGCCACAACAATTTCGCTTGGCGCACCACAAAGTGGAGCTTGATGTGTGGCACATTGAACGTGCCACAAAGCCGCTAATGGGTAACTCGAGATGCAGCAGAAATGAATGAACTCATGGTAATCCAAAAGTCAGACAAACAAAGAAACTGATATTAAATACAATTTAAGTAAAAACATTACAATGAATTTTATTGAAGATCAGTGTAATATTTGGGTATATAGATTGTTCAGGGAAACCAAATTTCAGCTTGCGAAAATTGTCATGATTTAGAAGTTCTTAAGAAGAACTCTTTGAAAATTTGATTGATCTATATACGATCCGTAGGCGATCCGATTTGGCGTAGGACTTGAAATCCACCCATTTTTAAAAAATAAGTATTCAATGAAAAAAAGCAAAAAGCTTCGCCAGAGGAAGATGCTTCAGGTTGTGACCCGATAGGGTTGTTATAGCCACATAATAATAATAATAATATACGATCCGCAAATAGTATCTAAAGGTAATATGCATATTTTGAACACATTCCTAACGCCTAGAAGAAAACGTCGTAGAGCCCCAAAACTTGACTTTAGAATGGTCATGGGATGAACGTGTCGGAGGCAAAAGAAATTCAGAAGTCAAGACCAATCGGGCAAAGCCTGAAGCACTTTTTTCTCCTTTTTTCTGCTTCCTTCACTGAAGAATTTTCTTTTACGTGGGTGGATTTCAAAAGCCTAGTTTTTCTAGGAGGGTCATGCCTCTTGTTTGGCGGGAAAGTGAGCTATAAACTGGTCCAGCGAGGCCCCTAAGCCAAATATTACGAACAACTTTAATACTATAGATAGGTATGTTGTTCTATGGGATTGTAATGGACTAATAAAACTTTTTCATAACCTGTTGGAACACAAAACCTATCCAAATCGAGTTTATTTTTAATTTCTATATTTATTTCTTTTAATTAATCCAAGTTGGTTTGGAATTTAGCGAAGTATTTTATCAAATTATAATCTTCCAAAAACATAATAAGATATAAATATAATGATTTGCATTTGGGATTAAATATTTATGACTATATCATGAAGCTATCTCAAAAATTTCAGAACTATTTGATCATAAATATGAAATTTATTTGCAAAACTATGTGACTGCTAATGCAGTAATGCAGTTATACTTAACGGTATAAATAAAGCTTTCTTAGATGTTTTTCGTTTATGAAAATCGTAAAAATATTGCCCAATTTTTTAAGTATCTTAGCTTAAGATGCTTGATTAGTTCTTCTGTCATTCTTTAATGTACTCAAAAACTAACTGTTCCCTGTACTTTTTATTGTGCCCTTTTAGAGACGAATGGTTTGTCGGTGTTCCAAATTCTTCAGATGATACAATCGTTCCCAATTCTTGCTTTAGTTTCGTTAACAAGTGAACCGAAACATTTGCGCTTTTCGGAGTCTGGAATGAGGGACCAGAAAGAGGGCCAAAAAGTGTGTCACATATACGACCAGACTATGGATAGCATATACCTATACCTATATAAGAGGTATATATGTGTTTTTATTGCATGCATATAATTGTCATATTGTTGTAGTTGTAGTTGTTGTTGCATTATTTTAGTTTTTACCGTTTGCTGAGTTTACGTTGGGGTTGACGTCGCGTCAGTTGATTTATGGCCCATTGTGTTTTCGGGCTTCTTAGCTGGTTGCATGCAACGCATGGCCAATGAGGCTGCCACAGGCTGACGCTGTGGAAATTCTTGTGAAAAGCCAAGAAAACAGCGCCAGCAACAACAACAACAACAACAGCAACAAGTGGAAGCCTATTAGAAGCAGCTAATTTGTAAAGCGAAATGTAAAAGCAAAAACAACTACAACAACTACAACAACAACAACAACAGCGAAAACTCTGAAAATAACGGCGGAAATTTCATGCGCCGTTGGTTTTTCCATTTTTGTGCTTTTTTCCGTCGATTTTTTGTTGTTGTTGTAGCTGTCCAGCATACTAAGTTGGCTGCGCCACCCTTTTGGCTTTTTTTTAGCTTTTTTTTGAGTCCATCGTAACGAAACAGGAAACTATTTATGCGATTTGCTGTCATGCGAAAATTGGCTAAGGAAATTTCCAATTTTTTCTTTTTTTCGTAGCCCCATTTTTGTTGCCAAGTTCGTTGCCTAAGTCTTTTGATTTGCCTTGTGCACGGAGAAGAAGAAGAAGAAACTAAAGAAATAATAATACCAATATATTTTGCTATTGCTGGATTTTGTCTTTATGGCACAGACACACACACACACACACACCCATACTACACACACACACCCATACTACACACCTATTTAGAGCTCGAATCAATCAAAAATATTGCCCAAAACTATTGCCACAATGCGACTGCATTGTCTGTGTGTCGACTATGCGAATTGTTCAGATTGTTCAGATTATGCGGATTGTTCATATATTGTGTCATGTGCAGTGAGCCAATTGCCAATTGGCAATGTGGCAAGTGGATAGTCGCAAGTGGCAAGTGGCAAATGGGAAGTGGGGAGTTGTGAGTTGTGCCTAGTTGAAGCACATAAACAAATCGATTGTTTGCCAGTTAAAGGCGACGTTTATGGAAATTATGTTGAAAATTGTCCATAAAAATTGTTATTGTTGTGCAACCGACAGCTGAGCTCCAAGTCAATAAAACTCTGGACCATATGTATTTTTGCAATCGTTTTATGATTTGTTCAGACAGCTAGGGGGAAGTTGTTGGGGACTCAGCGACAATTGAGCTCGAAGATAATTAACTTTATCAATTTCTTAATTCAAAAAGGAAGCAAATTATGTTAAGCAATTTTCGGGATCTTAAAGAAAAAACATTATATAACCTTCTTTTATTTCACCCTAACATTCTTCTCAGTATTTTTGTTTATGTTTGATTAAGCATTATGTTACAAAATTCAGTAGCTATAAGCTTTTGACAGTGTCTCATCGAACTTTCGTAATTATAATCCGATCGCTCTGAAATATTCAATATAGACAACATAATCATATATGTATATACAGCATTTCATTTCCTATTATTTTGCTATGAACTGTATATTTTATGGACCAATATTAATGATCGGAATATCATATTTCCATGGAAATATACTTAATGGCACATTCTGTATGCGCAACTACATTCCGAATTTCATGACTCACAATTATAGTGGCTGTTATATATAATATTCGCCGCCTTCCAGGGAGATGGAGGAAGGTACCTATATTTTTAATTGTAATCAGGTTATAATAAATATTATGCGAAAAATATAAATATCTACTTCAATTGTTAACCAATTATGCAACAGTTCAGTTGGGCTTACCTACAACGAATTCTATGAAAGAGAGAGTAGAAGAGAATATGGTATGTCTTGTAAAAGATGCATATCTTCCGTGACTATGAACCGATCCTATTTAAATTGGGTGAAAAGATCTGTAATAAGGTAACTTAACTGCAGGTACAATTAAAATACATTAGCTTAAGAAACATAGGAATTATAAGCGAAATGGAATTTAAATTGTGCAGCTAGTTTATGTAGAAGTCCGATCTTTAAGAACTGTAGTGCAACGACTTTTAGTTACATGGCAGTTGCGTGATATACTGTTTCGATCCAGCCGGTTCCGACAGTTCTCGGAAACGCAAACGCATACAACATCTATATCGACCTCTATCTCGAATATTTTGATTTAAGGCAAAACATTTCGCTTTTCAACCTATTAAAAACCCAGTCGGCAGCAATATTTGAAGATAATGCGGGAACCAATACCTTGTTTAATATGAAATAACGAACTTTGCTAAACAGATCGATAAGTAAAGATGAGAAAAGATTTGTTACTTGTCACTAGTATTTCGTGTCATTGCTAATCTCATCATTATCAATTTTAATAGATCATATGATATTCACCAGAAACTGAACTCAGATTGCCCAAATACAACAACAAACTGAACTTTACTCAGTTGAAGAACTCAGAACTTTGGTCGCAGATGACAATAAACTGAAAATTTAGACTCGAGAGCTGAAAAAACAAACAGAACTTCAGAAAGCTGAACAAAGGCAGGGCACTTGGGCCAGAGGGGCACAGGTTGTGCTTCAAGTACGGAAAATAAATAGAAATTACTGGTACTGGAACACTGGGTAGTGCCACAAGTATTTCAATGGAAGTCTTCAAGCACAACGTGACCCAATTGAAGACATCGCACTGAAATGTTAGAAATGCTGAGCGAAGCGCAGAGTTTCCTCCAATTACGAATCTAGTTTGTCTCTTTGTTTTTTTTTCTTTTTACTTTTATTATTATTATTGTTTAGACAATTAAATGTTATTTCGTATCTGGGTTTTGTCTTCATTAAACGTAATATTTACACCACTTGACCGCAATAGCTGGAGTTGCCCCCGAAGAGGTAGATAATGTGCAGCTGATAAGACGCTGCCCCAGAGACCCCGATGCCAGAGACAAGTCTAGTTTCCAAGTGGCACAAAGAGAGATCATTTTTCTAATTGTAAATAAATTATGGATAATTTTTTCTATATAGAAAGCGTAGGGAATGAAAGGAAAACTTGAGAACATCCGGTGCAAGTTGTTTCGAATTGGAACAAAGAGGTTACGCTTTAGCAGTTAGAATCAGAGAGCCAGATAATAATAGAACTAAGTGCAAATTAACTCAAAATTTGAAATGAATATCTTAAAACATAAAACTTCAAAATGAGCTTTGTTCCTGGTCAAAATTTCAGTCCGCCAAATTGTTTAGCGTTTTTCTTTATGCACAATTGAGCGACGACCTTGTCTATGTCAACAACCACTTCATATATAATATCATAAGTTAGTCTCAATCACTCGAAACAACAACAACAACAGTCGCTAACCGCTCTTAAATTATGTTAACTGGCATTATTCAAAAGCGACAACAACCCCGCATTAAACTCGACTCAACTTAGCTCAACTCAACTCAACTGAAATTCAAGTGTTTTTGATTTTCCTCTCTTTTTTTTCTTAATATATCTATTGTTGTTGGCATTGAAGAAATTTATGCACTTTAATTGAAAATAATTTTCAACGCAGTTGAACGCAGATATTATACGCCCTGTTGACAATACTCCCCGCTCAACCCACAGACCCCTCCTCAACATGATAGTTTAACTGACAAATATCATAAGCAATTGCAATAAATTTCGTTTTCAAATTGAAAATTACCGTAAAAAAAGCAAATATAGTTAAGCTCTTCCCTCACTTCCAAATCACATAGCAAATGTCTCTATTTAACAAATAAACTTGGGATCTTTAATAGTTAGGCTTATCAAATTTGGTATGTACTTTCATATAATATCTGCACGTCTGAAATTTATTTTATTTTGAACCCATTTGTAATAATTCCTTGGAAAATCGGCTCAAAAAATTTGCAAATAATTGCCTATGGAAATCATCAACTCATATGACGAGGTGTTTTATAAGCATAAGGTAGAACTTTAAGACTGTTCTAATAGAGTTAGGAACAGAATATTTTAAAAATCTCAAAAATTGAAAACATATTACTTAGAATTTAATCGTCATCTTATATGACGACGTATTCTTAAGTGAGTGGAATAAAAAAGTCCATAATTCAATCTTATAAAATAATTTAAAGTAACCAAATATAATATAACTTTTACTTTAAGGCTGAATATATAAAAAGCAACCCAAGTAAGTCATAAGGTATGAGTTTGCATTAGAATCTTCGAAAGTCGATCTAATACTATGGTTTTACCAGTTAATAACAAAATTAAGTATTTTATAACTTCACTAAAAAATTACGACAAAAAAATCATTATTCAATCCATAACTTTTGGATATAACATAATACTTACAAAATGCTGACAAAAATATGTAACAATAATACAAGAGAATCTAAAATTTCTTACTCATAAAACGTGCGAATCTCACAAATACGAATATTGTCAATCAGGTAAATGCTACTATCCGATTTCTAAACTAAATTATAGATCTTATGACAAACACAAAAGTCAACACTCGCAAATAAAGGGTGTGATACCTTATGTTTAGATCTTTTCACTAATCGAAGAAACTGAAATTTTAGCTAAAATCTGTTATAAACATTTAAGTTGAAAAATGACTAAAATTTTGGACATTTAAAGAATTTCTTTTTTATAGAAATTCTTCCAGAATTGATTGATTTAAATCAAAACTTGAAAGCTTATATTCTTCCGCTTAATAAAGAACATTATTACATTAGAATTCAGTAAAAGCTCAACAAGTTTCCGTTTCTTTTCAAAAACTAGAAAACATCAGCTGACAGATCGAATAAATTTGACCACTATTATTATATGGCTATAACAACCCTATCGGGGCAAAGTCTTTAAGCCTAAAACACCTTCATTTTGGCTGCTTCACTGAAGAACTTTTTAATGTGGGTGGATTTCAAGTCCTACGTCCCAACCTAGTTTTGCCAGGAGGGTCATGCCCATCGACATGAGCGGGACTCGAACTCGCACCTCTTGTTTGGCGGGACAGTGCGCTATCCACTGGTCCACTGAGGTCCATCATTATTACATTAGAATTCAGTAAAAACTCAACAAGTTTCCGTTTCTTCTCAAAAACTAGAAGAGATCAAGTCATCAAATAGCTCATAGATGGAATACATTTGCACACACCTTAAAGAATTTTTACCAATCTTCAAAAGCAACCAACTGAGCTAACTCATTTCTGAGCTCCCTCTATAAGCACCGTGATCTTCGGCTCCAAGACCAAGCCCAAGCACAAGCCCTCAGCCAATCAACCGTATTGCAGGGTAACTTGTCGTCGCGCAGCCGTGACTAATTAAATTGAGCTGCAGGTATTTGGTTTGCAGTTTTTCTTGGTTTAGACTTTACACCATGAATACACATATAGATATATACATATATATCTATCTATCTGTTCGTTTGGCCACCTTTTGTCCGATGTCCGAAGTCTGCAATTTGTGTCAATGTCAGCATGATTTTTTTCTTTCTTATTATTTATTTCATTTTTTCCCCCTCTTTAGGTTTTACATATAATTTTTCTTCAGTTTTTTCCCCATTTCGGTGGGTATGCACAGGGTGCTGGGGGGAGGGGCAGTAGGTGTAATGTGCTTGGCAAACAAGTTTAGGCCAACAAAACAAAACATGCATAATAAACCCAACAACAACAACAAATTGGTAGCAGCACCAAGCAGTGGTCAAGCAGTGCAAGCAGTTAGCAAAAGACTTAGGCGACAAACTCGAAATGCAGCCAAAGCAAAAATATGCGATGGAAAAATATAATATTTACAAAAAACTATACCAGCTGGGCATGCACGACGGCAAGATACGCAGCAAAAAAATTCTGAAGAAATATTTTATTTGGATTTTTTTTGGAAAACGTAGAGAGAAGTGAATATATTTGTCTTGAGTTCGAGATAAGCAAATACCGAAGAGTAAGTAGAGTTAAAAAACATAGAAGTTTTGGATATAAATATCGATGTTTCCCACAAAAAGATCCTAATATCGTTGTTTATCCAGCTCTATATTAAAGAGTGTGTAGGCTTTAAGCTCTAATAAGTCCTTTGGTGTATTAGATTAACAAAAATGGATTTATTAAATTAACAAAATATATGATATTCATATTACAAATCTTGACCCTTGTGTGAATTTTTTTAGACTTTTAGAAAATATGACAATACCCAAAGTTATCCAAAAATATCACGTGACTCTTCCATACCAATCTACAGATTCCCTAGATGTTTTAAATTCTTGCAAAACATTTATCCAGATTTTTGATGAAATTTTGACTAACTTCATTTGAACTTATGTAGCTCCATCAGCATATGTATTTTATATAAAAGGAACAAAGAATCTATGATCTGAGTTCAAATATACAAATATAAATAAACAGATTTCCCCAAGAGATTTTCAAAAACTAAAATGCAAAGCCAATAAATCTAACTGACTTTTATTTGTGGGTTATAGTGGTGCGATACGCCCAAACATTATTAACAAAGAATAATGTTGTGTCAAGTTTTATCACAATAGTTTTATTGATATATCAGCAAATCGTAATAGTAATGTAATCGACACTTAAGTAATCTCAACAATTAACATTTATATCATTTCTATCGATTTGAAATTTAAAGCATCGACAGATAAAACTAAAATTTTATAGCATCTTTAATTTAATATCAATAATTCAAATAACATGGGAAATGTGGGCCAATATGGCTTTTAAGTTGGACCTACATAGATATAGGTGCGATCTGCCCAGTTACTACAAATTTGCATTCTATTTAAAAAACAAGAATTTGTACCAAATTTTATTACAAAAGCAAAGAAATTAAGAGATTAGTTCTCACCGAGAAACAGCCAGAAATGTCCTATGGAATTTCTTTTCTTATTCTGGCCATTCTGGAGGACACACGAAAGGATCATTTATCGTTTATGTAGATCTACGACGTTTACATTAATGGAACTCAACTAAAAGTAAAGAAGGTTACTTTCTTCGAAGAAACGACATTGGATATATATATAGATCCAATACGATTACTAGCTGAATTTTAGACAAACATTCAGACACTTTCTTAAGCACTAAATTCTAGTATCTAGACACACATAAAATTATCTCTAGAGAGATAGAACTCTAAAAAAGTATTGTTTATATAAAATATTTTACAAAACCAAAACATTATGAAGAGACACGTGCTCAAACTATATAAATTTTATGTAAATAGGTCTACAGTTATGTAGTTAATAAAACAAACACTCGATGTAACACATTTCCCAGTCTCCAAAATGCAAATTCTCTTTTAGAAATCGTCGCTATATTCGTCGACTTTGCCAAGTCAATATTGATAACTTGAGCAATATATATCTTCGGCTAGCCACATACCAAATTTGAACTCTCCCGCACTTACGATCTCTGAGTTCAGTGGGCTAGGCTAATGGCAGTGCATTTATAACTCTGATATACCTCGCAAAAAAAACCAAAAAATGGGCAACGCTGCAAAAAAAATGCCAGCAAATTAAGGCAATGCCGTTGTAAAATGGCTTAAATTTTTTGCTTTTTTTGTTGTTGTTGTTTTTTTGATAACAACAACAACAACAACAAGTGTAGCGGCGGCGGCTGCTGCCGGGGCCCAACTAACAGTTTCACTTGAGGCGCGTGAAAGTTGCGCTTCACAAACAAACCAAAAAATACAACAAAAAATCCAAAAAAAAAGGCAAAAGTAAAAAAAAACCAAAACAAAAGATGGTCAAAAAGGGCAGGCCAAAAAGGCGAATGCAACGCGTAAAGCAAAGCAAAAAAAAACCCACAAAAGGGGGCAAAACGAGAGAAAAACATAAACAAACCAACTGCAATTCCGATACGCACTTTTTACATATATAATTTTTTTTATTATTTTCTCGTTGTTGTTGTAGAAAAACCAAAAAACTTGCGCAAAAACAAACAAATCAAAAAAAAATCAAAAATTGTCAAGCCGTTTTAAGCCGACGACGACGACGCGAGGAAGAAGAAGAAGAAGAAAAGCTGAGCAAGACGCGCGACACTTCCGCTTTGCGTACCGACCGAACCGCTTGGCGACGCGGCTGAAGATCAACTGAAGCGGCAAACGGCGAAAAACGAAGCGCACGCGGCGCGCCACCCGAAGCTTTGGTGCGCCGCCAAAAAAGCTACTCGGCAGCACGTCGGCTCACCGTCGGCGCACGAACAGCGCGCACAGTGGGCCATAATCAAACTTGCAGTTGCAAGAAATTGCAAGTGGAAAATATAATGAGAAATCTTGGATATAAAATCTATAAATTCCAATTGAAAAATGCTAATGGGATAGAGTTTGTTGGACTCTATATATTAGGACTTGAAATTAGTTTAAAAGGCTTATTTAAAGTATTTCCCATCGCTAGCCATAACTTTCTTCCCAACTTTCTGGGAATTTTTGAATAATCAGCTCCGAATGACAGTTCGTTTTTTGATGCGATCCATATATCGATCTAGTTTTTTGTTTACTCGTAAGAGGTGAGGTGCTGGTCAGCCAAGCCATGTGCCATCGATCGGATAATATGGTAATCAGAAGGACCAATATCTGGGATATACGGCAAGTGGGGTAGGACTTCCCAATGAAGTGTTTTCGAGTAAGTTTTAACGACCCGACTAAAATGTGGTCGAGAGTCGTCATGCTGCAAAGCTACTTTGTCATGTCTTTCCGAAAATTGCGGCCGTTTTTCTTGCAATGCTCGGCTCAAACGCATCAATTGTCGGCGATACGCTTCCCCCGTGAGAGTCTCGTTCGGTTTCAGTAGCTCATAGCTTCGATCCATGGATATTCGGTCTTTGAGTTAATGACGATGGTATAATACAAATTTGACTACTATATCTTATAGCTCTTTAGTATAAAAAAGTAATTTGTTATTATATGGCCATAACAACCCTTTCGGGTCAAAACCTGAAGCCCTGTTTTCCCCTATTTCTGCTTCCTTCACTGAAGAACATTTTTATGTGAATGGATTTTAAATCCTATGCCACAAAATAGTTTTTCTAGGAGGATCATTCCTAAAGGCATGAGCGGGACTCGAACCTCGCACCTCTTGTTTGGCGGGACAGTGCGCTATCCACTGGACCACCGAGG
>JBANCY010001098.1:0-14212 GCA_037040045.1 Phorticella flavipennis | reverse complement strand
GCACACCACCCTGCACACCACCTTGCACACCACCCTGCACACCACCTTGCCCACCACCCTGCACACCACCCTGCACACCACCTTGCACACCACCTTGCTGGACACCACCTTGCACACCACCTTGCTGGACACCACCTTGCACACCACCCTGCTGGACACCACCTTGCACACCTCCCTGCTGGACACCACCCTGCACACCACCCTGCTGGACACCACCTTGCACACCACCTTGCTGGACACCACCTTGCACACCACCCTGCACACCACCCTGCACAACTCCCTGTCCTCAAGAAGAAAAGCCAGATGAAATACCAGCTGGATCGGTTGGACCCGCATCTAACGGCGCAGTTGACAGCTTCTTGGCCGACATCCTCTCGTCGTCCCGCGATTGCCGTGGCCTCGCCGATGGCACCTTCTTCGCCGACTCCCGGCACTGCCGCCGCTTCTACGTGTGCCGCAACAACCGCGCCAGACGCCAGAATTGCCCCAGCGGACTCTGGTTCGATCGCCAGGCCAACGCCTGCCGCAATCGCAACGAGGTGAACAACTGTTTGGCTCGCCGCAACTAACCGATCCATTTCGTTGTTGCCATGATGCATCCGCTGGCAATATCATATGATATGCCTATGCCCGATTATTATTATTTTTTGTCTTTATAATTTTTTTTTTGTTTCCCTAATTTCAATTAAACTGCAAGCTGTCGAAAAGTGACTAAATCATGACTAAAAAGCTAATAAATATTTTGGCCTTGGCCGTGATGTATTTATGTCGTTTGGTTAATAGAAAATCCGGATCTAAGCTGGCGCTTAAGCTGTCTGCCCGACAGCCAGAAGTGTCCCCAACGAACTCCCAACGGCCCCCAATGGCATGTCATCAATTTTCGTTGCTGTAAAACTTTTTGAAGCCGAAGCAGGACTTTCAATCAACCAACAAATTGCAAAGGCAAAACAAGGCTATAAATTTGTCAACACTTTTGGCCAATAGCCCCGAGCGCAATGTGACTCGAACTAGTCGTCCCACCGTCCGTGGTCCATCCTAAACCACCCTACACCAACACCACCCTGCACCACCCTACACCACCTCATGCCTCATGCCTGGTGGGCATTGTGTTGGAGGTGCTCAAAAAGTATGGGCTCAGTTATGACTTGTTGTTTTTGTTACATTTATACCCTAATCCTGTTGAAAATGGGTATGATAACTTAGTTGAAGTGCTTGGCAGGCATTGGGCATGGTCGAGCCCATACAATACAATGTGTGATCAGCATTAAAAATCATTATAATATTGTCAATACCGTCTGTCTGTGCAGCTGTCCTTCGTTAGGAGATTTTAAATGTTATTTTATTCGAACTTTGAAGCTTTATTAAGCAAAACATAGTTACAAATCGACTATTTAAACTAGTGTCCATCGCTAGCCACTACTTTTTCCCATCTTTCTGACAATTTTCGGTAACCAGCTCGGAGGAACAATACATCTATTGATGCGATGTATCGATACATTTGTTTCCCAAGGTCCGTATGAGGTGAAGTGCTGGTCAGCCAAGCTCTGTGCCATCCATCGGAAATGCTAATCGGAAAAAGCAATGTCTGAGCTTTATAGCGGGTGATGCAGTCATAAGGTGCCTCTCCACGTCTATCGGCTTCAGCTCGTACACTCATTGCTTTGTGAAGTTTGCCGACTGTTGACAAGTCAACTTCCAATAAAACCGCCAATTCTTGGAGTTTTTGACACGGATCTTCGTCGAGCGACGCGTACAATTCTTCATCTTCGAACTTTTTCGGCTGACCGGGCGGTTCCTTGTCATGGGTGTCGAAATCATCACTTTTAAAGCGTTGAAACCAGTTACTCCAGTAATGGAAGCAGTTTTCTACAAATGTAAGCAGTGCAAGAAGGCTTTCCGCAAATTGTGTTCATTCGGCACGAAAGTCGACCCATTGCATGGTCCTAAAATGTACGTTGTCCAATCTATGATACCTTGGCGATAGTAATTGTCTTGGTGTGCACTCAGGTAACACACACCTATAAGGGCATCTCTTGAAAAACTCTTCAACCTTATTCCAACACATAAAATAATGATCATTGCATTTTAAAAGCATTTCCCAGAATTTTAATACTCCAAACAAATTTAATAAATAATTATAGCGTTAAAGCCAGACTACATAAAATTTGTATAATATTTTTTTACCACTCAATATATAATTCATATAAAATTTTTAACACTCACATTCGGAATTATAACAATCAGAATTTTGACTAATAGCTTATAAAATGAATTAAGTCTTCAAAACTCCAGTTCGTATCGCTTGTCAGCTTGATGTAAAAATTGTCAAAAATTCACAGAAATGTGAAAAGGTTAATATCAAATTTGTCATGTTTGTAATTAAATATTTATTATCTCTAACAACAAATTGAAAAATGTTAATATTTCATCAAATATTTTGCGGTATGTTTTCAAATTCAGTTTGTGTTAAATTGAGTATTTCAATAATTCTGAAAATTTCGTAATAATCGATTAATAAATAGATCAGATATTCAGTAAAGACTGAGGAAATGGAAATAGGCAATACTGACGTCAGTGGAAGCTGCCTAAATTGTAGTGTGATGAGGATATCTTGTAGTCGGTTACTCTCGACTCCTGTACTCTATTTTTTTATACCCTGATCCCAATTGAAAATTAGTATGAAGGGTATAATAAGTTTGTGCAAATTTATGTAACAGGCAGAAGGAGGCGTGGTAGACCCGATAAAGTATATATATTAGTAATTAGTGTCAACAGTGGAGTCGATTTAGCCCTGTCCGTCTGTCTGTCAGTCCGTGTGAACGCATTGATTTTCGAGATTATAAAAGCTAGAGACTGGAAACTCGGCATGAAGATTCGTGTATTCAATACACATATCTGAGATTTAGATGATACCACGCCCCCTTCGCCCGATAATCGATAAATTCGTTTTTCGATAAAATGGCCACAACTTTGCCATTTATTGGGCTATCGGTTCCGAATTCGGTATATAGGGTCATGATTAGAAACTGCAGAATGGAATTTCCCAAAATTTTGATACACTGTCCATTTTTCCGGAAAGTGACGAAATGTATCTATGAGCTACAAATTTTAAGCTAGAGTCATGAAATTTAGTATGTAGGTGTCCATAAGTCTTATCCAGAAAGTAACATCAAAAAATGTTTTCCGTCCTTAGTTGGTAATTTAGTTTGGTAATTTGGTTTCCCCAAATTAAATAAGTGCTTATATTTTCTACAATCCTTATCGAATTCTAGAATATATGCTTATAACAATGTCATCAACCAATCCTGAAAGTTTCAGAACGATTGGATCTCAAGCAACGAAGTTATAAGACCCAGAATTGGCCGAAAACGGGCTTATATGGCAAAAGATGAAAAATGCATTATGTTACCTGGCGGCAAAACTTTTGTCGCTAGAGGCATGAAATTTGGCAAGTAGGTTCTTATAGATGATGCACAAATTGCAGTTGCTCCAATTTTTGATGCCACGCTCCCTTCCCCGCAAATCAAAAAATTTAATAACAGGTGTAATTTTTTGATTTAAAGCAAGATTTTCAACATTTTGGAACGCATTGCGAACTTAGTCTGAAAGCTTAAAGGTTATCGAATAATAAACACAGAAATTATTCGCAAAAGAGTGTAAAAATTCACCTATGGGAGAGGGGGCTGACGCAACGCCGACTTCAGCTCACGCTGTCTAACGGTATAAGTGTGTATATAAGGCGACAGTATTCGTTGACTGGGATCAGGGTATACCCGCAGTCGAGCACTCTCGCCTGCAGCACTCTATCTTGTTTTTTTTTTTTTTTTTTTTGATAGGCGTCAAATTTTGGGCGCCAGTGTGCGCCCGGCTTGTGAGTTAGCGCCTTTGGCATTATAATGTCACGATGTTTGTTTGTTTGTCTGTTATTTTTGGAGTTGTATAATGGGTGTGTGTGTGTGTGAGTGAGTGAATGAGTGTGTGTGTGGAGACAGTATCAATCTGGAGTGTTCAGTGCTCGCGGCTCGGTGCTCGGTGCTCGACGTTCGGTGCTTGGTGCTCAATGGCCGTGTTTTGGAGTCCCTGAAGGAACTTCAGAATGCAGCAAGGATTATCGTATTTCCGCTTGTGCTTTATTATTTTCGCGTCTGCCTGTCGATTTTTGCTTTTGTTGCGCTTTCGTTGCGCTTCGCTTGTTTGCGGCATTTTGCATTTTTGTGGGTCACAAACACAAATCAAAAGCAAAGCGCCACACGCTATGCCACACGCCGCGCCACAACTCGCCTCTCGCCTCTCGCCTCTCGCCTTGCCTTGCCTTGCCTTGCCCCGCACTGAATTGTATCATATTTTACTTGGGCATACGTCGTTGCCATACCAACTGCTGCTCCTGCTACTGTTGCTCCTCTTGCTTCTGCTTCTGCTCCTGCTGCTGTTCCTGTTCCTGCTGTGGCTGCAGTTTTTGTTTCCCACTTTCGCCATTACCCAAAACAACCGCAGCCACAGCTTTAGCCCAGCTACTAGATTCCCCCAATCCCTCGACTCCACATCCCACTCCCCACTAGCCTGCTCCACTGCAGGGAGGAGGAGCAGGAGGAGGTAATAAAATGCACAAAAAATCAACAAAACTTACTTTAAATGCAAAATGGCAATGCAAAACGTTTGCCAGTTTTACTTTTCTCCGCTCAAAGGTGTAGTCAAAATTTTTTTCTACGTGGGGCTGGCATCCTCCCATGAGTCTGAGCCCCTGGCCTGCCACAGTTTTTGCACACGTTTGAGGTAAACTGAGCTCCGCTCACAGCCGGACGGACGCCTTTGCACTGATTATTATCCATTCATTTGCCGCAGGGTATGCAAAAGTGCCATCAACTCTCATTTGATATCTATTTAAATAGCATAAAATATCAAATAAAGAAGTTTTCCCAAAAGATTTACACCAACTTTTGCCTAGCCAAAAGCAAAGATTTCCCTCTTGTCAGTCAGACAATTAGACTAAACTCACTTTCCTACTCGTTATATTATTGTTTTGAATACGATGAGTACTAAGTGAATAATTATTCAGATGCTCGAACAGTGGGCAGATTTTTAGCAACAATTCGACTTTCTGACCTAGTCATAAATATATATATTCCGAAACTCATTATTATCCTAAGATTGGTAGAAATTTTAAGCAGTTTTTCAATTTATGGTGGACCATGTTAGGATTAAAACAAATTTTGGATGCCATTTTTTGTATATTATTATTATTATATGGCCCTAACAACCCTTTCCAGGTCAAAACCTGAAGCCCTCTTTTCCTCTACTTCTGCTTCCTTCACTGAATAACATTTTTATGTGGGTGGATTTCAAATCCTACGCCACAACCTCGTTTTTCTAGGAGGGTCATGCCTAAAAGCATGAGTGGGACTCGAACCACGCACCTCTTGTTTGGCGGGACCACCGAGGCCCCAATTTTCTATATTTTCATAAAGTGAGCCAAACTTGATATCTTAATTGGTATTTTCCCAAGTAGACCTTAGCCAAGGTTCAAGGAACTAACTCATTCACTACGTGGGTCTTGAAATAAAGTCGGAAATGATCGTACTTTTAAGGTTAGGACCATACCCAATTCCACAGAAAGCTTTATCATTCATCATCATTTTGTATATATTTTTTGCTGTTGTCAATTTCATTAATTTTCTGAATTTCTCACAACGATTTGTTAAGAAAAATCGAAATATGTAAAGGAATAATTTCATTATAAAAATTATTAAAAATCATGATGTCATTATAAAATTTTTTTGATTGAAATTTGTTCGTCGATTAAGAAATAACATTTTTTCGAAATAAATTTTCAGGAAACTATGTTCATAAGGATGTGATAACTTTGCGATCTTTTTTTCGAACTTTTGTCAAAGCTTTGTTTTTGGAAATTTTTGAACACTTTATATTACGAATGATAGAACATAATGTGAAGCGTAAGTGTGATAGTTTTCGTCGGATTTACTTGGTTTTAAGGAAATGTAGTAAAGCTTGCATTCGTCTATGTCGAGTTTTTGTTATTGAACCGATTAGAAAAAATTTTCATTGTTCATATGCAAAATTTCACAGAGTATCTATTCGTACATGCTTGTTGAAAAGTTTTCCATGAAAACTTGAGTTAACATCATTGTCATGTCAGCATCATATGATGAAGGATGGATGTTGAATTCGCTTAATAAATAACTTTGATGTTTATTAATTGGGAAATAATTGTGAAAATTTCAGAATGGATTCATTTGAAAATTTAAAATCAATATGCCCATGCTTGACTTAATTAAAATATTTTATGCGTTTTACCTAGCTTAATTTATGTAACAAAATTTGACCCAATGTTTCTATAATAATAATAAATGAGAATCCTAAGTCCTCAGACAATGGAATTTCTGGTTTAAAGCGTCTGCTTAGTGACCATATCGTGTTTTGGGCAATTTTAATTAGATTTCGTGTACATTGAAAATAAATTAAGACCAAATATTCGATATATATAAATTTAGCTAATTCCAAGGGGAGCACAAAATATTTGTGAATTTTGAATTGGAAATTTTGTAACTGCAATTACACACACACACACACACAATGCGATAAAATTGAATGGGATTGGGGACATATAAAGGAGGCTCATGGGGCATTGTGTTGTGTCGTGATGCGACGACTTCATTTATGGTATATGCATGTAGAAATCCACACATATATGTATATACAGATCTAGATATATCTATAGATATTTAATTGTATTTTTCATATATGCTCGTATCTCTATCTATATATGTGTTTGCTGCGGTTAAATGTAAAAAATCATATCATACAATGGTTTGTTGTTGCCGTTGTTATACCCGGATACCAATTGAAAATTGGCATGAAGGGTATATTAATTTTGTGTGAATCTATGTAACAGGCAGGAGGCGTGGCAGAGCCCATAAAGTATATATATTCTTGATCAGGGTGAATAGCAGAGTGGACTTAGCCCTGTCAGTCTGTCTGTCCGTCCGTGTAAACCCATTAGTTTGGAGATTATAAGAGCTAGAGACTTCGAACTTGGCATGATCCGTGTATACAATACACATATCAGATTGTGAAATTTCAATCATACCACGCCTCCTTTGCCCGATAATCGATAAATTAATTTTTCGATAAAATGACCATTTCTTTTGCATTTATAGAGCTATCGGCTCCATATTTAGTATATGGTGTTATGAATGCAAAATGCTGAATGGGAATTCCCAAATTTTGAGACACCCACCCATTTTTCCGGAAAGTGACGAATTCTATGCAAGAGTTGTGAAATTTGGTATGTGGGTGCCCAAAGTTACCATGCAAAAAGTGCATTCAACATTTTTTTATCCTAATAAAAATTCCCTTTAAATTTTATTTAATAGTTCATTTAAAGTGTTCACAATTTCTATAATAATTACCTTAATATATCTTATTCCAAAATATATATTATGTGGACTGTGTCTTTAACCAATTTTCAAAATTTCAGAATGGTCGGTTCATAAATATCGAAGTTATGAGACCAAGAAGCTGCTGAAAACAGTCCATTATAACCAAAAGTAAAATATGGATTACGCCACCTGGCAGCTAAATTATTGCAACTAGAGGCACGAAATTTAGCATTTTTAATGCCACGCCCCCCTCACTTCTCTCAAATAAAAAAAAATGGTAACAAGTTAATTTTTTGATCTGAAAAAAGATTTTCGATACAAGTGTTCTGGGATATACTTTGAACTAACATTGAGTTTTTTAAAGCATTTTCGGCTTAACAATGCTGAAATTATTCGCAAAATAGCGTAAAACTTCAGCTAAGTTGGGTGTTGCACAGTTGGATTCAGGGTATCTCGTAGTCGAGCTCCCTTGACCAGGGCTTTCTTACTTGTTTTTGTTTTGTCATTTAATTGTGGCGTGTCCTGGTTGTCCTGGTTGTCCTTGCTGGCAACTGCTTTGTGCCACACACAATTGTAATTAATAATAATTGTTCAATGAGTTATGGCACTTACCTAAAATCAGGGGGCTTTACAAACGGCGTTAATCATGCAGCATGTTGGTCTGAAGTTTCGCTGCCTTTTCAATTATATAGCTATTATTTATCTATTTGTTTATGTGTTTGTATTTGTTATTGTGTGTTTTAAGTTCTTTAATTTTTATTTTTTCAATCTTTATTAATTTTCACAGATATTCCTGCATCTGTTTATAATCACTGGAACTCACTTTCAGTCCCATTTATCTGCCACTCGAAACAGAACCTGAAATGGAAAATCGTAATGAAGAGGTTAAACAAAGCTGGGAAAATATTTGCATTTGGCTATTTAATCACTTCGGGCTCCTTGTCTTAATTACACCTAATTTATGGTATTATTTATGTGGGTTTATCAACATGTTGGCAAAAACAAATGGAACTAACCGGAACTCGAGTACTTAAACTGGGCAAAAACATTTACGATTCACTGAGCTGTAACATATCTTTACATAAAAGATGAATGCATGTGTATAATATTTCATTAATACTCATTTCGAAGTTACAAAATTCCATATATAATACTAAATAGATTATGAAAATGAAAATGAAGAATACAAGAAAATTTAAAGCAATAGTGTACAAAATATGATCTTGGTTATATGACAGCTATTATTATTATTATTTGGTCATAACAATCCTATCGAGTCAAAGCCTTCTTCTTCTTTTTCATTTATTTCTGCTTCCTTCACTGAGTAATAACTATACGCCACAACCTAGTTTTTCTAGGAGGGTCATTTCTACCGACATGTGCGCTATCCACTGGTCCACCGAGGCCCCTAATGACACCTATATTATTATTATTATTATTATTATTATATGGCCATAACAACCCGTTCGGGTCAAAACCTGCAACCCTATTTTCCTCAATTTCAGCTTCCTTCGCTGAAGAACTTTTCTTTTACGTGGGTTAATTTCAAATCCTACGTCACAACCTAGTTTTTTTAGGAGGGTTCAAGCCTAAAGGCATGAGCAGGACTCGAACCTCGCACCTCTTGTTTGGCGGGACCCCTAATGACACCTATATGATATAGAAATATGATCCTTTTGAAATTTGCTGAAGCGATGAATAAAAACGAATTAGTGTATAAACATATAATAAAATAAAATGAAAAATATGGGATTTATGGGCCGACTTTTGGGGTTTACGAAGCTTCCTTTAAGACATTATACATATACATACCTATAATTTTATTGCTTTGCAAATTAATGAACCGATTTTTATGCATTCTTCTTGAACTTATATTATTTGAGACTCTTGTCAATTTTGAGTCCAGACGTTTGAAAGTCCCCAAATTTTTTATAAACTTTAATCAAAAAGGAAAATTCGATTAATCACGAGGTTTTCTATCCAGAAAGACTGTGAAAGTTTTGATATTGCTTCGGTAGTTCCTGAAAAATCGTGACCACCGACGTTTTGAAAAACATTCAACACGATCAAAGATTCAAGTTGGAATAATACCCATATATTTTTTTGTCAGTCTCTGAATGGTTCATTCCCAAACACTTTGATTTCGATTGTTTTAAAAGTTTCAGAAAATATGCTAAAAATTTTCGTATTTTAAAGATATAACATGGTCATATATGTGAAATAAAAATTTTGAAAAATGGATAAGAAGCAATGTTATCAAACTTAGAGGTCCATATGAAGCACGGCGAGGACCGATCGACAAAGATATATAAAGGGTTACCTGCAGTACATCAAAAAATTAACGATTGGAAAGGGAACAATTCCCCAACTAAAGAGGACTTCTTTTTTGGCAAATATGAACTCATTAGTTCGCTGTTCTTGTTTAAAAGCAAGTTCCGACTTGTGTTACATAATATGAGAGCAATAGATATGTAAATAAATCATGAAAAAGTAAAACTAATAACCGCTCAAAGGCATACAGAATAACGGAACGCGTTCCTTGTGGTTGAAACATTTTTGGCTCATTTCGCAAATTGTGCGCTGAATTTTTAATTAGACTCGAAAAATTCAAAATTGCAACTCAACTTTAAATGAAGCTTGAAGCGCCAGGCAAACACACACACAAACACACACACACACACACACACACACAAACACACACACACACACGCACAGACTTGTGTATACAGTAATGTGTGTTGTGCGTTGTGAGGTTATGTGTGACGTTGGCAGCGGCAGGAAATGTGAAGTGCGCACTTTAACGATCTGGCAACATTGGCAGAGGCACAATTACGAGTATTTCATTATTAATTAATGTGGCGCACGGCTCAGGCAGATAAAATATTCCCATACACGCACACACACACACCCCTACACACACACCTACACACACATCTACATCGGCTGCTTTTTTCAACGCCATTTCACACAGTTGGCGAGAAAAGTTTGCGCCATTTGCAAGTGAAAGTTGCACGCAAGTAAAATAGTTTGTGGACCAATTGAAAAACCTTCAGTAAACTTTCCAAACAGTTCATTTCGGCCCACATCTGCGCCCCAAACTGTAGACCCAGAGAACGACCGACCCATCGAGCCACAGACCTACCCACCGACCGACCGACCCGACCCATTGACTGAAAATGCACAAGTTGCGCAACTCGGAACGATTTGTATACATATTTTTCACATATTTTCCAAATATTCTTGGGCCGCCCCCGAAAAACAGCTGAATTCAATTAAAACTAACCGAAACCAGCAACTAGTTCCAAATCAACGCCGAATAAACTTTGCCACTCCCCGAGCAACGCGAGAAATAACGCAGTCTGCACAGTGGGGCAAAACGACAATGAGCTGAGGCAAAAGAAACTATTTAGTGCAATTGCATAGCGTTTGTTGGGTTTCTATGTTCCTAAGATCGGTTTGTACCGAAATAGTTCCTAGTATCAATATGTTTAAATAACATTTTTTGGAATTTTTTTTTTTTTTTTTTGAGATATATAAGGAAAAAGGAAAACAAGTCAATCGCCTAATACTAGTGGTTTGTGCTGATGATGATTATCAAATTGGAAGAAATTAAAATTTTAAATTTAAAGATTCCAACATTTTTTCAAATCACAGAGGGCAACTTTACTTCAAACTCCAAATCATGATCGAAATGGTATAACAAGTTCAAATCGGTGCAGTATTGAATGTATTATAAGCATAAGAAATATACCCATATGTGACATTATTATACCCTGATCCCATTTGAATAATGGGAAAAGGGCATAATAGTTTTGTTGGAATGTTTGTAACAGGCAGAAGGAGGCGTGGCAGACCCCATGTATTTTTGATCAGCATCAATAGCCGAATCAATATAGCCGTCTGTCCGTCCGTCCGTCTGTATGAACGCGTTGTTTTTTGAGAATATAAGAGCTAGAGACGTCCTCTAAGTTAAGCATAATCGATACAAATGATAGAGTTATCAACTTCAAATCGGTATATTGGGTCATGAATGGAAACTCCTGAATGTGATTTCCCAAAATGTTGATACACCCCTCTATATTTCGCAAAATAATCGATAAAAACCATTTTCGATAAAATAACTTTAATAACTTTGGCATTTATAGAGCTATCAACACCAAAAAGAGTATGTAGGTTCATGGTTTTGATAATGAAATTTTCATATACCATCCCCTTCCCCCCTCCTTTTTTTCCCGGAAAGTGACGTTATCTATCTATGCGCCACAAATGTTATGCTAGAGACATGTAATCCGGTATGTAGGTGCCCATAGATCTTATAAAGAAAGTGGCATTAAAAATTCATTGACATAGTCATGATAATATATATAGGGATTGAAATCATTATGATAAGGATAAGAACAGGGCTACATCGAGTCGGTTATTGATCCTGATCAAGAATATATGTATATACTTTTGGCACGGCTCCTTCTGCCTGCTACATAAATTGGCACAAGCTTATTATACCCTTCATACCAATTTTCAATTGGGATCAGGGTTTAATAAAATATTCAAACACCACAACAAAAATGTGTCCAAAATTGATAGGCTTACGCAATAGTATATGGATGCATGGGGAATACGCCGTAATGACATGCTGAGGGGAGTATTTCCCAGCTAATCCCACATGCTAAATTTTCAAAAATGGTATAACAATTCAAAATATGTTGAGTTTTGGTTGAGTTATGAGCTTTTCAAATATGTCTCCAGAGAACATTTTTACTTCAGATGTTAAAATTCAAAATTATTACAAAATGCAACTGTGGTCAGTCCACGCTCCAAAAAACAATCACTTTCGAACCACTGTGGCCGCCAATAAGTGCGTCGAGCACTGTGCATAACCTTGACAATTTCAGTAGATGTGTGTTATGCCCCCTGTGGGGGGCTAGTAGGGTAGGCGGGAGGTAGAATGGGATGTACGAAAGAAGCCAAGAAAATCGGAATAGTAAACGCATTTGACTAGTGGCAAGTTGAAGCTAAACACCGGAGAAAGATGATAAAGATGATGATGATGATGATGATGAAGATGATGGTGGTGCTGGTGGTGCTGGTGGTGGCAAGTTTGTGTCAACATTGGAATAGCTGATGCGTTGGGATGGGGTTGGGAATGGGGTTGGGTATGGGATTGTTTGGGATGGGCGTTTAGGGCCTAAGTGATTTACAAGAGCAAAAGAATAGATCATGCTGCATACTGAGCTTGAGGCCGGGCAAAAGTGAAAGTGAAAAATGTTGTTACACCTGCGAGATGATGTGAAAGTTGTTGTTGCCGTTGAGGAAAAGCAGGAAAGGCGTAATAAATAATGAAAATTGTTTAAGAACGAGAAAAAGTTGATGTTGCCGTTGCCGTTGCCGTTGCCGTTGCAGCGGCCAAAGCCAACAACATCCAACAACACCCAACAACATGCGAGTACATAAATTCTTTGGCAATTTATTATTAGAAAAAAAGCAGACGCCGAGGCCGCCGACACACTGAAAGGGGCCAAGAGGGAATGTGAAGGGGGGCTGGGGAGGTGGAGGAACCGGGGCAGGACGGGCAGGTCGAGCAGGGGGCACGGAGAACAGAGGGCTGGGAGACAAAAAGAGATGTGTGTGTGTATGTGTGTGTGTGTGTGTGTGTATGTTGGATGAGAGCACAGACCAGGGGCCAGACCGGGTTGTCGCAAGTCCAAAGCACATCTCTCTCGGTCTCAAGGCACGGGGTAAAAATGGATTGAGGAGCGTGCGCTATATAAGAAATATTTGCCATGTTGTTATTATTATTTTTATACCCTGATCCCAATTGAAAATTGGTATAAAGGGTATAATAAGCTTGCGCAAATGTATGTAACAGGCAGAAGTAGGCGTGGAAACCCCATTAAGTATATATATTCTTGATCAGGATCAATAGCGGGGTCGATTTAGCCACGTCCGTTTGTCCGTACGTCCATGTGAACGCATTGATTTTCGAGATTATAAGAGCTAGAGACTTCAAACTTGGCATGAAGATCCGTTTATACAATACACATATCAAGTTCTGTGATTTTGATGATACCACGCCCCTTCGCCCGATAATCGATAAATTCGTTTTTTGATAAATTGGCCATAACTTTGGCATTTATTAAGCTATCGTTTCCGAATTCGGTATATAGGGTCCTGATTGGAAACTACAGAACGGAATTTCCCAAAATTTTGATACACCTCTCCATTTTACCGGAAAGTGACGAAATGTATCTATGAGCTACAAATTTGAAGCTATAGTCATGAAATTTAGTATGTAGGTGTCCATAGGCCTTATACAGAAAGTGGCATCAACAACATTTTTCCATCTTAAATTGGTCCTTCCAAATTAGAAAAGTGCTTATAATTTCTAAAATCCTTATCATAATGGTTTGAATTCTATAACATATATTTACAACAATGTCGTTTACCAATCTAGAAAGTTTCAAAACGATCGGATCATAAACAACAAAGTTATATGACTCAGAAGTGTACGAAAACGGTCATAAATGGCAAAAGGTGAAAAATGTCACCTGGCAGCAGAACGTTTGTAGCTCAAATCAAAAAAAATTAATAACAGGTGTAATTTTTTGATTTAAAACAAGATTTTCAATACACGTATTTGGGAATATATTTCGAACTTAGTCTAAAAGTTTCAAAATGATCGGACAACAAACACAGAAGTTATTAGCAAAACAGTTTATTTATTTATTTGCTTAATAAGTAGGGTAGACAGTAAACCCCTTTATGTCCTTGGTGTCTGTTACTTGCCCAGATGGGCGCGCCGGCTAGTCTTGCAACTA
>JBANCY010001096.1:3872-14219 GCA_037040045.1 Phorticella flavipennis | reverse complement strand
CCACCCATTTTTAAAAAATAAGTATTCAATGAAAAAAAGCAAAAAGCCTCGCCAGAGGAAGATGCTTCAGGTTGTGATCCGATAGGGTTGTTATAGCCACATAATAATAATAATAATAATAATAATCCGATCATTCTAAAATTTTCAGGATTGATGAATCGCACAGTCATGACTACATATTCTGGAATTCGAATCACTATGATAAGCATTGTGGAAATTATAAGCACTTATTTAATTTAAGGAGGACCAATTTAGAAAGGACAAAAATTTTCAATGCAACTTTATGCATCTATGGACAACCATATACCAAATTTCATGACTCTGGCATACAAATTGCGGTTGTTATACACATTTCGTCACTTTCCTGAAAAATTGAGGGATGTATCAAAAATGAATCGATTATCGGGTGAAGGGGACTTGGTATCATCGAAATCTCAGAGCTTGATATGTGTATTTTACATAAGGACCTTCGTACCGAGCTTAAAGCCTCTTGCTTTTATAACGTCGAAAATCAATGCGTTCACACGGACGGACGGATGGACAGACGGACCGACAGTGCTAGATCGACTCCTCTATTGATTCTGATCAGGAATATATATACTTTATTTGATTAATCAAAGCATTTATCAAATTGCTAGTAAAAGTCGTAAATACATTTTTTTGACTTTTTCAGGCACTTGAAGCTTGTTGAAGGATTGTTATAGCCACATAATAATGGTATTTTATCTGTAACTGAATTCTTAGTTTCTTCTCCGAGCCTGACAAATATCCATCCTCTTTCTTTTTATGGTTGTTGAAGGCGTAAGCCTGCAGCTGCCACTGCATCTCATTACGCGTGGTAACGTTGGTGGTGAAAACCCAACGCAGTAAATTATGGTCAATTTGTGCCATGTGGGTTGACGTTATTTCCTCCGTATCCTTCGCATTCCACTTGGATAGCAATAAAGTAACTATGCGGCTGCTATACTCAGCAATAGCTTTCTTCAGTTTTGGGACGCCCATTTAAAAATGTCATCAGGGCAGGCAGCCGTTGTCTCTATGCCCACGAACCGCTGAACCAATAATTCCTTGAATTGTGTCCAGGTAATGACAGCAAAGCAAATTTTGGGACAGCTATTGCGGTGCACTGTCTTCCAGCGCTTTGCTTAGTACTTCTACAAGTGCTCTTCCTTCTAGCGCGTTGTCTGCGAATATTAAGTCGATCGTAGTGCACCATGCTGATCTGCATCTGCTCCAGCATCATTGGGATTAAATTTGGACATGTGTAGTCTGCCCGTCTTATGCCGGCGCTTTTGTTGCCTGCGTGTTTTTTATTATTTCCATGAGATTTTTGTTTTGTGCTCTCCGCGGAGCAATTCAGTAGAACTGTGCTCTTGTGGCGAAGCTGACCCCTTTTCGAATATCGCGAACGAAGGTGTATTGTCCATTTTTCGACATTTGCACTACAGCACAGCGAGTTCCGTCATCTTTCGTTACCCAAACTGGACTAAATCTTCTCATCATCAGAGACTGCCGCTGTCTATATGTAAGTTAACACGATTGACCAGCAACAAAGCAGTTGCCAGGTCAGCACTGATAAGCAGCGGTTATCCGTCACCTTGCAAGAAGCCCCGGGTCAGCACTGATAAGCAGCGGTTATCCGGGGCCCGGGTCAACACTTTGAAGGCACAGGAATAGCTTTGATCATAAGAAAGAATGTTCGTAGTCGTTAGTCGATTTTTGGAAATAAACCGCGCCGGTCTACACCCCGCTCAAAATCAAAGTCTTCTCATTTATTAGAAAAAACATTAACCAAAAACTATTTAATTGGCGCCCAACGCGTTCGTAAAACCCTCGATACGCTGAAGCAAAATGTTTTTTTATCCTAACGCAATCTGAGACCCTCAATACGAAAAAAAGAAAAAAAAAAAAATTCGACGAAGAAAGCGATAGCAGCATAATTTTACGAAAAAATACATGTAAGTAGAATGTTCATTGATACCTATTTATTTTATTTTTGCGAATTTATTCAAACATTATAAATTAAATTAGAAGTGAAATTCCGATAATTCTGCGTGTTGTATTGTGCGGCAAAACATATATTCGAGTTTTGTAAAATTTTTGACAATTCCTAGTAATATTTGCAACAGGACAAACGTTTTTGTCTTTGTGTCAATAAAACTTATGAGTGATAGTGAATTAAAGGATTTACTAGACAAGTTTCAAAAACTTAGAAGCACTGACTATCCAGAAAATCAGTTTAAAAATTATAGCTATTCCAATATGGCAATGACCAGCAAGCAATTGAAAGTTATTATAGAAAGCGCAGTGTCAAGCGCTCTCGCTAGAGAAAAAACTGACTCTGCTAATAAAAAACAAGACAATCATGACCTACGACAATGCCGTTGCCGCACCATTGAATGAAAAATACAGAGCAGATGCGTTACGTGTATTTATTTCGGGAACTAGAAAGTCATTAAGTGATGTTCTTTTTTCCGAAAGACCATCCGATCTCCCTTCTGCTTTAGCTTTAGCCCAAGAAGTCGAGGCTAACCATGAACGATATATGTTCGCCAGCAACTTCGCTCGAAGCATTGAGGAAAAAGCTCAAAAGTCTGAGCAAAGACAGCAGGGACGGGAAAGAGACTGGACCCCAGACACTAGATTTAACTAGGAAAAAAAATCCTCACTTCAATAAAAAACAAGTACACCCACCTAAACAAGTCCAAGTCACGTTTCAGACAGCCCACCCAATACCAACAGAACGGCCCCTATAGTGGAAAAACCCAGAACCATCAGTGGCAAACACAACAAAACAGTCAGCTTGAGAACTACAGTGGCCAGGGACAGGCAAATAAAAGACAAAATAATTATACTGGAAGGTATTCAGGACCGAAACTACAGAGAATTAACCAATTAGTTTCAAATAATGACCCACCCAATCAAGGGGATTACGAATATCCGATGATAGCTGAAGGGAAGTAAAAAATTTAGACGACGACCTCTCGGAAGAACTCAATTTTTTAGACATAACTCCCTGCTTCCGTTCATAAAAAGGGAAATCGCAGGGAGAAAAATTAAACTTTTGATAGACACGGGGACTTCAAAGAACTATATTGAACCATTGAAGGAGTTAAAAAATATTATTTCCGTAAATAAACCATTTCAGGTCAAATCAATCCACGGCTATAACATTGTAAACACAAAGTGCGCCATGCACCTTTTTAATAAAAACGCGACATTCTTTTTATTACCAAATCTTTCAACATTTGACATTGGACTGGACTTACTTAATCAAACTCACGCTGTACTTGACTTGAAAAATAAAATTAATAACTAATAACGGTTCCGAGGAAATTCAATTTTTAAAATGTGCAAATGTAAATTTTACTAAGGTTGAGGACATTGAAGTTCCGCGAGAAATTAAAAAAGAATTCAAAACAATGTTAGAATACCGAATGGGGGTATTTGCGGAACCTTGTGAACGAAGACCCCATATATTCCAGATTATATCCCTACCCGATGGGAGTGTCAGATTTTGTTAATTCAGAAATCCAGGCCATACTAAGAGACAGTATAATCCGCCCATCTCGGTCACCTTATAACAATCCCGTTTGGGTTGTGGTTAAAAAAGGGACTGACGAACAGGGTAATATAAAAAAACGATTGGTTATAGATTTCAGGAAACTTAACTTAAAAACTAGACGATAAATATCCTATTCCTAACGTTGTTTTTATTCTAGCCAATTTAGGCAAGGCAAAGTACTTCACTACCCTAGATTTAAAATCTGGTTTTCATCAGATTTTACTCGCTGAAAACAATAGGGGAAAAACGGCTTTCTTAGTAGGAAATGGGAAATATGAATTTTGCAGACTTCCCTTTGGGCAGAAAAATGCACCCAGTATTTTCCAAAGAGCCATTGTCGATGTGCTTAGAGAACAAATAGGGAAATCGTGCTATGTCTACGTCGATGACGTAATAATCTTTTCAGAAAGTGTGAATGATCATGTTAAGCACATTGCATGGGTCTTGGATAAATTGTATGAGGCCAATATGAGGGTTTCGCGCGAAAAATCAAACTTTTCAAAGAAAGCGTCGAGTATTTAGGTTTCGTAGTTTCTCGTGGAGGCATAATAACATGCCCGAATAAAGTGGAGGCGATTCGTAACTACGAACAACCAACTACATTATTTAATGTCAGATCATTCCTTGGGTTGGCAAGTTACTATAGGTGTTTTATTAAAGATTTTGCGTCTATAGCAAAACCTATAAGCGATATCCTAAAAGGCGAAAATGGCAAAGTTAGTGCTGGACACTCAAAAAAAATAACAGTCAACTTTGACGAAAATCAGCGTCAGGCATTCGAGAAGCTTAAAGAGGTTCTTGCATCCGAAAATGTAATGTTATTATATCCAGATTACAAGAGAGGGTTTGATTTGACAACAGATGGTTCGTCCTTTGGTTTGGGAGCTGTCTTGTCACAAGACGGAAAACCAATAACAATGATATCAAGAACTCTAAAGGATAGGGAAGTCAATTTTGCAACGAACGAAAGGGAGCTTTTGGCCATAGTATCTATACGGCGTCTCAGATCGCAATCCGAATGCCAAGCGTTGGAAAGCTTTCATTGATGAGCACAATGCTCATATTTTTTACAAGCCAGGGAAGGAGAACTTTGTCGCTGATGCGCTGTCCCGGCAGCACATTCACACGTTAGAGGCGGATGCACAGTCCGATATTGCCACAATACATAGCGAATTATCATTGACCTACACTGTCGAAAAGACAGATAAACCAGTCAACTGCTTTCGGAACCAGATAATAATAGAAGAAAGTGGAGCTGAGTCAGCTAGGACGGTCATTATGTTTGGTAAGAAAACTCGACATCTTTTATATTTCTCGGATAAAGAAACACTTATCCAAAGAGTGTGTGATGTAGTAAAAAGTGACGTAGTAAACGCAATTTTTTGCGAACTACCAACATTGGCATTCATTCAGCACAAGTTAGTAGAGACATTCCCGACAACCACATTCCGCTACACTGACCGCATGGTAATTGACATCGTAAACAAAAACGAACAAAAAGAAATTACGGTTTTAGAACATTATAGGGCTCATCGAGCCGCCCAGGAAAATGTGAAACAAATTCTGCAGGATTATTTTTTTCCAAAAATGATTAGTATAGCATATGAGGTCGTTGTAAATTGTAAAATCTGTCAAAAGGCAAAATATGATCGTCACCCCCAAAAACACATTCTTGGAGAGAAACCCATTCCCTCATATACAGGCGAAATGTTACATATTGACATTTTCTCAACCGACAAGAAATATTTTCTTACTACATAGACAAATTTTCAAAATTTTCGATTGTCCAACCAATAGCTTCAATAACAGACTTAAAAATTGCAATTTTCAGCCTACAAATTTTTATCGGCAAACAAAAACTATATATTGTGACAATGATCTATTAATTCCGAGACAATAAAATCACAACATAATTCATTCATACAAATTGTTAACGCACCACCACTTCATAGTACTTCAAACGGACAAGTAGAAAGATTCCACAGCATTGAAGACACAGTTGAATTAATAATGCAGGCATCCATAGAATATAAAAGAACAATTCACTCACTCACAAATAAATGACCTATTGACATAATTCATTCATCAACCATAGGACTCAGCACAGAAATTAAGGATAAACTCTTAAATGCACAGAACACTCAGTTAGAAAGATAAAACACATCAAGAGAAAACAAAAATTTTCAGGTTGGGGAAAAGGTCCTCGTAAAATCAAAAAAAGAGGTTAGGAAATAAACTTACATCTTTGTACACTGAGGAAAAAATAGAAGCAGACTTAGGGACCACAGTCTTAATAAAAGGGATGGTGGTACATAAGGACAATGTGAAGTAATAGAATCAGAGCATAGACAGATAACTAATAACACAAAGACCCAAGAACAAATAAATACCGCACATTACAATAACAAAAATTTTAATTATCAACCCCGCAATTTTAGACTCTAATGACTTACAAAATATAATCAATGAACATTCTACCAATATTAGACTTAATGGAAGTAGCCTAAATTAAGGTTTTGTTATAAAATACCCTAAGCTTAATTTAGTATGTAAAAGAATAATATGACACAATGACACTATTATTAAACTTTGCCGAAAACAACAACATTACTGACTGCGGTAACCAGAAGATAAGCATGGAGAACCTGCGATACCAAGCTCTATCGGAAACGCCAGAGGGTTCGACGCCAACATGACCTTCAAATTATTATCAACGGTTTCAAGAAGTCCGGGGACATCCTTCATCTAAGCGAGGGAGTAATTAACACGATTGACCAGCAACAAAGCAGTTGCCAGGTCAGCACTCATAAACTGCGGGTATCCGTCAGCATTGATAAGCAGCGGTTATCCGTCACCTTGCAAGAGGCCTCGGGTCAGCACTGATAAGCACCGGTTATCCGTCACCTTGCAAGAGGCCCCGGGTCAACACTTTGAAGGCACAGGAATAGCTTTGATCATAAGAAAGAATGTTCTTAGTCGTTAGTCGATTTTTGGAAATAAACCGCGCCGGTCTACATCCCGCTCAAAATCAAAGTCTTCTCATTTGTTCGGTGTTTGAACATCTTATTAGAAAAAACATTAACCAAAAACTATTTAATTTGTATGTATGCATGTACATGTATCTATGTATGCATGTATGTGACGAGGATTGTTTTCTGAGTCCTCCACTGTGCTTTCGACTAAACGTTTTCTGGCGCGTGGCATACTCATTCAATTTCACAATTTTACTGACGCTACCTCTCGCGCCTCTTCATTATACATTCCTCCTCACCCTCTAATACACACGCACAATGTGGTGAGTTATGACAAACACTTTATGTCTCACTCATACCCACGCCCAGACTACGTTGACAGAATTATGTATCTGTCTCGCACGAAACAATAGAGAAGCAATAAGAAAACAAAATAAGTGTGTACTAACAAATAATCAGAAACACAACAAGTGTGTACCATCAAACAAACGTTATAATTTGAATATTCAAAATAATCTAATTCAATATAATAGGTTGTTAATTCAAATTTCGCGCAAATGGATACGTATCGGGCAATGCTATCTATTGTTTGATAGGTATTGGCAACACCCTTTTAATGGCGTATATTTTGTTTACATAAATTTTTGTGCTCAAAAGTTACAGTCGGTTGAAATGCAGTTTACAAACGCTGAAATTCGAGCAATTTTGAAATTTTATTTCGCGCAAGTAAAAACCGCTGCGGAATCCCGCAGACAGAATTTTTCTGTTTTAGGAGACAATACTCGATTAAAACTGCTGAACAGTGGTTCAGGCGATTCCGAGGTGGTAATTTTGTCACCGAAACACCCAAGTCCGCCGGACGACCAGTGACCGTTGATACGGATAAAATAATGAAAATAGTGGATCGAGATCGTCATGTGACCATTCAAAGAATCGCAGGGGAGCTCCAACTAAGCACTCAAGCCGTCCATAGGCATTTAAAATTGAAAAAATGGGAAAAAGCTCGACGAATGGGTGCCGCATGAGTTATCTGAAAAGAACCTTTGGGACCGTGTTTCAATCTGCGAATCTTTACTAAGTCGTAACCAAATCGACCCATTTCTAGACCGGTTGGTCACTGGCGATGAAAAATGGATCACCTATGAGAACACTAAGCGAAAAAGATCATGGTCGAAGCACGGTGAGTCGTCTCAAACGGTGGCAAAGCCAGGATGCGATGTGGTGGGATATCAAAAAAATTCATTCACTATGAAGTGCTGCCCTATGCCCAAACCATTAATTCGGACCTCTGCTGTCAACAACTGAAGCGGTTGAAGCACTTAAAAAGAAGCGGTCAGCTATGGTGAATCGTAAAGGAATTGTGTTCCAGCTACGGAAGGCTGGGAAGTTTGGATGCATCCAGCTTATAGTCCGGACATCGCCCCAAGCGATTAACATCTGTTTTTGTCCATGCAACATTTTTTCGATGGGCAGAAATTCAGTACAAAAGAGGCTTGTGAGAATCGACTCGCCGACAAGGACTTTTTGAAGAGAGGCATACCAACGAAATGGCAATAAATTATCGAACAAAATGTTATATGTTTCAATAATCATCAAAAGTCAATAAAAAAAACCGGTCATCATGTCATGTCATCATCAAACAACCTTATATATATGTCTGTGCAAATTAATCGCAACACCTTTTGATTAAACAGGAATCAAATTCAAATTTTTAAATATATTGTGTCTATATATACATATTATTATTATTATTATTATTATATGGCCATAACAACTCTTTCGGGTCAAAACCTGAAGCTCTATATTCCTCTATTTCTGCTTCCTTCACTAAAGAACATTTTTATGTGGTTGGATTTCAAATCTTACGCCACAACCTAGTTTTTCTATGAGGGCCATGCCTTAATACATGAGCGGGACTCGAACCTCGCACCTCTTGTTTGGCGGAACAGTGCGCTATCCACTGGACCACCGAGGCCCCAACATTTATATGTACATATATATTATTGCACTTCACTCTCCGGTGATCCGAAATAAACGTTTCCTCACAAGAACAATTCTGGCAATACAATACAGTTAAGTATTGCATTAAAATTAATTGTGAGTTTTATCAAAATTATCAAAAAATGATTCAATTTACCCATAATGTAAGTGAAGAATAACAAAAAAAATAGCAGAAAAAAATATTCCTTCTAATATCTGAAGGTACGATACGAAGGTAAGATACGAACCATCAAAATCTTTTATAAATTTAACATATACTTTCATTTTTTGAACGGTTATAAATTTTGGCAACATCTCCGGTATAACTACTTTATCGCTATTGTTTTCATCCGTCAAAGTTTTGATAAGCATTTCTCGAGACAATTCCTTGTTTTTGGTAAGCGTGTAAGTCCTTTCGTACATTATTGTGTCAGTCATGACTCCGCAATTGAAAGATAGTCGTATGCGTATATCAATTTCCTTTCCTGTAAAAATATTAATTTTTAAACAAATATTAAAATTAACCAATTAAGAATCAAAATGAAAATAAACTAATCAATACCCCAGAAATGACTCAGTGGGAATTTGTGCATAACAGGACGCGTGACGCTATAAGCAGGAAAGTACAAACCTTTTAGTGAGTATTTTAATTAAGGCATGATGTTGCATCATCGATGAATGAGTCTTAGCCAATTATCATTATTTTTCTAATTTTTTTTAGCTGCATTTTCCCTGAGGGTCCTCCTGGCTAGGCTATACTCAGGAAATTAAGTTGTACAGAAAGGAAATCTAGTCGTCTAGTTTAGAAGTAGCAAGGCTAGTTGGACTAAGGTTCGAAACCATTAATGGTAAAGGAGCTTCAATCAGTCTTACACTAAGAAGGCGTACATGTAGTTACTTCAGGAACCCTGAACAGCATTTTTGGGCTATGTTTGAAAATCTTTATTAAATAATGTTCACCCGTCGAGAATACTTCCAATAGATTTTTAGCCATTTTTTCAAAGCCCGCTGATCAGTTGATGATCAGCTGTGATTTTTCAAAGGGAGCGTATGCTTCAGCAAATACATTTCAAAAATTGATTTCAAAGCTTATGTAATGTATATATGTACGTCTATCTCTCCGTTTGAACGCGACGACTACAAGAGCTAGAGTGTTCCTATGAAGATCCGTATTTATCATAAGCAGTTCAAGTTTATTTTTAATTTTGGATGCCACGACCCTTTCGCCCGGTAATCGATAAATTCCTTTTTCGATAAAAAACCCATAACTTTGGAATTTATAAAGCCATCAACAACCAATTTGGAGCCGATTGTTTCGCATTAGCTTTAATTTTGCGAACAATGCGTCATTCCTCCTTATTTGTGATCCGATTTTCTCTGATGGATCGCTGAACTATGTATTACACTGTGCTGGGTCTTAGCTCCTCCATGCTGGCAATATTTGATCGATAAAAACAGATTTTCAATTAAATAGTCATAAGTTTGGTATTATAGAGCTAGACAAATAGAAAATGCAGGATGGAGTTTCCTAAAATTTTAATACACCCCTCCATGAAACGCAATGAAATTTGGTATGTAGGATTTCGAAAACCCTATGCAGAAAAAGGCATTTGAAAAATTTTTTCCCTGTTAATATGGTCCACCTAAATTAAATAAGTGCCTTTGACAATTCTTAATATAATGATTTGTATTTCAGTAAATATATTCAATGATAATATCATTAACCAAAACTCGGAACTATCGGATCGTAAACACCGAAGTTATAAGATACAGAATTTTCCAAAAACGGTCCAAAATGGCAAAATTTGCATTCTGTCACCAAGTGGCTAA
>JBANCY010001095.1:0-14223 GCA_037040045.1 Phorticella flavipennis | reverse complement strand
TAAGATCAAACCCGAACCGAATACACAGCATCCTGAGGATAGCGATGAAAGTATATCGGACGATGATTCACAGCATCTTCGCAGCAATCTGACACGAAGGCCATCGTATAATAAGATTCTCACCGAAATAAGTGGACCCGACATAAGCGGTAATTATTTGCATATAACTTAGCTGACTGCCATAACTGCGTACCCTTTCCGCTCTCACAATATCTATCTATCTATCTGTCTGTCTGTCTATATCTCTCCACAACTGTATCTTTTCTTACAAGAACTTCTAAGCTCAACTATTTTTGAATAACCTTATTTGACTACTTAAATGTTGGACTTTCATTCATTTAATTCTAAATGAAAGATCTGTTAATTTTATAATTGAAATCTAAATTTATGGTCTAAAATGACAGTTCAGTTTCATTTCTATTATCATCTATAAATACTACTCTCCATTTTACTTGTTAAAGACTAATACAGTAAGTCGATTCGATTTCAATCAAATCTTTGGCAGAGCTGCTGAAGTATCTTTTCTATAGTTACTTTATCCTTTCTCTTCTTTTTCTAAATATCTGAACACTCACCTGACCACCGCCTACTGCTATATATTGTATATTTATTCGTAACAATCTCATGGTCATGTCTCATTTTGTTCCCTTTTCGGGGGAGAAATCATTTGCTTTGCTTCTTCAGGACGCTCCTCTGGTTGTTGTTTTTTGTGCTATTATCAAAATTCATCAAATTCATCGCATTTGTTGTGATTAATTTTATAGGACTGCTGTGGAAAGACTAATAATCGTATATAACGCTCTGTCAGATCCCAGTATATCTTCCTTACTCTCATACAATTGTCGTTGCCATTGTTGTTATTGTTGTTGTTGTTGTTGCTTAACGAAATCCTTACACTTCCGAATACTTGTAATATTACACATCACACACTATACTATACTATACCATACCATACTATGCCCTATGAGGCCTGTCATATTCTTTCCATATAAGAGAATCCAACCTAACCATTTAGTTAATAGAATTGAGTTGTTTGATTCTTATGTTTTTAATTACGATTTGAGAACTTTTCTGGTCCCAATTTTCGCCCTGAAATATTAACAAAACTTAATGAAAGTCAAAAAGGATTCTCAGGCCTCCCAGATGTGCAGATATATGTTTTATATGATTTTTTGAATCTGGCTTGTATCGTTTGGCCAATTTATACCCTGATCCCAATTGAAAATTGATATGCAGGGTACAATAAGTTTGTGCAAATGTTTGTAAGAGGCAGAAGGAGGCGTACCACAGCCCATAAAGTATATGTATTATTGATCAGGATCAATAGCCCAGTCGATATAGCGATGTCCCTCTGTCCATCTGTATGAACGCCCTCAGAAACTACAAAAGCCAAAAACTTTAAGCTTGGCATGAAGATCCGTGTATAGCATACGTAGTTTAAGAGTTTGTTTCAAATTTTGGATGCCACGCCCCCTTCACCCTTCGCCCGTTAATCGATAAATTCGTTTTTCGATAAAATGCCATAACTTTGCCATTTATAGAGCTATCAACACCAAATTCGTTAAGTAGGGTCATGATCAGAAACTGCAGAATGGGTTTGCCCAAAATTTTGATACACCCCCCCATTTTTCCGGAAAGTGACAAAATGTGTATAGCAGCCGCAATTTTGATACACGAGTCATAAAATTTGGTATGTGGGTGCCCATAGACAACATGCAGAAAGTGGCATCCAAAATTTGTTTCCATCCTAAATTGGTCAAGCCCTCTATCTTGTTATTTCATCTCTCTTCTATTGGTGTTGTTGCTGTTTGTGTTGCTTCTTGAAATGCGCCTCACCACCCACCCAACCGCTGGGGCTCCCCACTGGTACCACATCAAAGGGTTCCCTACGGATATTTCATACCACCACAAACCCCACACCACACCACACCACCCAAACCCACCATACCATACCATACCCCATATATCATATCATATTGTACTTTTAACACAAAAAGTCGCCTGTTGCCGTCGCCGTTTGCCGTTGTTCAGAAACTAACTAACCAAATTAAGTATAGATCAGTCAATGGAGATCAGAAACAATATAAAACCAAACGCAATCGCCTATCTCGCCCGTTCGTTCGATCGTTTTGCTCACTCGCACTCACCAGACACTTTACCACCAATGAACAAATCCAAAAGAATCTATATCTTTTCTTATAATTTTTATTGTTGTTTTTTTTGTTTTCTTTTTGACTGCCGCGAAAAACGCCACGAACCAAAAATCCTTTAAAATCTATATATACAAAACAACAACAACTACGATAAACCCCTCAACAAATTACTCCCAAAAAACCAAAAAAAAAAAAAAACCGAATCAAATCCGAAAATCAAATTTGGTGAGGTGATGCAGCGGGTGCAACCACACTGCATATGCCCGACGGCAGTGTACTTAGCTCACAGCTGGGTAGCGGTGCGGGGGGTGGCAGCGGTGGCGGCGGCATTGGCGTCGGCATCAACACAACAACAGGCAGTCCTCTGCTCCATATGGCGCCCGATACGGCCACCTATATATCCAATCGGATAGCATACAATATCAGTAAAACAAACCCAACACCCACAAAACTGTGCGACAATCTGACTAATCCCGACTCCAACTCTTCTCTCCTTACGCACAGATAACAGCGGCATTGCGGAGGATCAGACCCGCAAACGGGAGATTCGGCTGCAGAAGAACAGAGAAGCGGCACGCGAGTGTCGGCGCAAGAAGAAGGAGTACATCAAGTGCCTGGAGAATCGTGTGGCGGTGCTAGAGAACCAAAATAAAGCGCTAATCGAGGAGCTAAAATCACTGAAAGAGCTCTACTGCCAGACAAAGAACGATTGAACGTGGCACCGGTGCTCCATGGGGCAGCAGAGATGCCGGATACTGGCAGCGGCAACAGCAGCAGCAGCTTTAAAAACACAGTGGCGGCCTGGCAATGACACTATGCACCATGCCCAGAACGATGCCGAAACGTACATGGACATGGATAAGGACGAAACCCGATTAACATTGACAATGGCAGCCGGCCGCATATCATGGTTTATTGTACATATAAAGCGCTATATGTTATAGAATTTATTTAAACTTAACGTGTTTGTTGTTGCCATTACACACACACACATACACCCACACAGACACACACATACACACACACACAGACACACAACAATTGTAATTATGTTTATAATTTAAATGTGTAATATTATGTTAATGCTTTAGTTTTAATCTTAAATCTACTTATTAAATTATGCCGTGCACACAGTCAGCTTGTGTGCACTGTCTTATCTACACCATCTACACTAGGCAACAAAATTCTCCAAATTTTTCGAACGTTTCTCTACATCAACATCAACGCATTAATGTACCAAGTACGAAACAGATTCTGTATGACACGAAGCTCCTTAAACTATTATAATTACAGTTGTGCAAAACGTATATGTCCCCTTTTTTTCTATATATCTTTAAGCAACTATCCCAAAACCCCCAAAAACTGATTGTAAATACTAAAGACGAGCCCCGGAGCCTAAGTTAAACAGTTCAGCCAAATTTGTTATTTGTATAACCTACAACTATATAGTTTTCCGCGTGACAAGACCTAAAGCTAAATGTGTATATTACAATATTTATGGCCTCAGGGGCTTCGGTGGACCAGTGTTCCGCCAAGCATGAGGTCGTGGGTTCGACTACCGCTTATGTCTATAGGCGTAAACCTACTAGAAAAACTAGGTTGTGGCGTAGAACCACGTAAAAAGAAGTGCTTGAATGAAGCAAGCGGAAATATAGACAAATAGTGCTTCAGGCTTTGACCCGATAATAATAATATTTATGGCAAATTGTTCAGTCACATTGAAATATATATAGTTTTTGAGTAAAGCAACTGTGCCATACATAAGATTGCTCTATTTCTGTCTAAATTTGTAAATATTGTTGCCTAGTGTGTGATTTTTATATAAATATTATATATATACATATATATGTATTTAAATATATATTTTTTTTTGTATTAATTAAGCAAAAACAACACAAAAAACAACTTACTCGGAAAGAAGAAGAAATAAAAAAAATATCATTATAAAACTATTTTAGCTAAATTTTAAAGCAGCGCTTAGCAAAATTTGGAAATTTTGGCTTGGTTTATTTAAGCTTTTTACATGGAGACGAAGAACCAGAGGAGGAGGAGGAGGAGCTGCAAATCAAGTATATATACATGAATATATACATAAATATATTTTAATATTTGTTACATAATTTTAGAAATTTGCTGTTTCTGTACATGCCCCCCCCCACGCCCCCTTCTCCAAAAAAACAACGCACTTTTTAAAAACAAATTATGAATATTTTTAATCTGTAGTTAGCAAAGATTTGTACACTATTTGTATTTGTATTTTAACTGATTTTGCGTTAAAGACTTAATTAAAAAATAATTAAAAATTTAAACAATTAATTGTAATTTCGTGAATTGCTTTCGTATCGTATCGTATATCGTATCGTGATGAGTGTTTATACCGTTAAAATTGTAAATCAACGAAAGCGAATTGTAAAAAAAATTTCTAACAAAAAAGTGCAAAAATAAAGTAAAATTTAAATTTTTAAAGTCAAAAAAAGTCGAAAAGCAAAAACAAATACCCAAAAACATAAAGAAAAAATCTCTCGTTATCTCTTGTGATCAACTCAGTTGTTGTTATAAATGGAAACAAAAGAAAAAACAAAACGAAAAAAAATATTGAAAAGCAAAAAATTGTTGCAAGAAATAAATTGAAGAATTTACATAAAAAAAAACAATTTTTTATATGTATAAAATGAGAACATATATATATGTATATGTATTGTATGTATATATGTATACATCTATCTATCTATCTATTTTTGATGTCATTCAAAATCAAAAGCAAAATAAACAAACTGAAACAAATGCAAAGAAAAACAAAAATTTAAATTTAAAAAACATTTAAAATGATAAAAAAATAAAAAAAACATTTTCAGCAGACTCAAAGAAGTTGCAACAACAACAGCAACAACAACAACAACAACGTGTTGCTTTCAAAAACAAACCAACAAAACAGATATATAAATATTTTTATTGTCATTGCATAATTTTTAAGGTAGTAATTTTAATATTTAAAACTTAAGCAAATCCGAAAATGCAAAATGAAAATTCAAATGAAAATGAAAATGAAAAACAAACAAAACAACAGTAGAAATTACAATATTGTTATAAATATTTGTCTCAATGAGAAGAACAACAAAAACAAATCAAACAAAGAAAAACCGACAGAAAAATGAAAAAACAATAAAAACAAATTAAAATCAATTTTCAAGCATTTTTTTATTCTGCGAACCCAAGTCGGATCATCGGGTCAAATCCTGAAGCACTATTTGTCTTTATTTCACTTTCCTTCACTGAAGAACTTCTTTTTACTTGGGTGGATTTCAAATCCCATGCCACAACCTAGTTTTTCTAGGAGGGTCATGCCTATCGACATGAGCGGGATTCGAACTCCCACCTCTTGTTTGGCGGGACAGGGTGCTGTCCACTAGTCCACTAGTGGGGTAAACGAGGTGCTTGAACATCTTCTGTGCCACTGTCTAGGTCGCCTGGAGTACAATCAAATGTAACTGAGAGCAACCGTGTGGCAAATCCTAAAGTCTGTGAAAGTATCATATTTTGATTAAGGAGACCGATCATGTTGAAAAGTCTAGAGTCTGTGACCATTTTCCATCTTAATTAAATACCTCATACTATTTTCGAAAACTCTCTTTAAGAAAACCCGAAAGTTTTCTATAACTCGGCACCATTAACAAGGAGGCACTCTTTGTAGGAGCCTTCCCAGCATGCAAAATGAGCATTTTCGGGGGGTTTTCAGATGCTTTTTTAGGAGGATTTACGCTCATAAAGTGTGCAGAAAAGAGCCTGGAAAGAGCGTTTTTCCCTTGAAAACGATTGCTCATAAAGAGGGTAATTTAGGAGTCCGATGTGACTGCTTCCTGTTTTCTGACTCCGAAATATGTGATTTGCACCTCCGAAAACGCTCAGAAAAAAGATCTATTTATGTTCTTTACTTTCTGTTTACTTCCCATAGCTCCGAAAACGGTACGATAAAAGAACTTTTTATGAGCCAATGTTTTTAAAGCACAAATTGGACTCCGAAAACGCTCTTATTTATGTGTTTACTCAGAAAATGCTGGGTACCCGAAAACGCTCTTATTTATGTGTTTACTCAGAAAAAGCTGGGCTCTTTTCAGACACATAATTCCGAGCGCTCCTAACTTTGCATGCTGAGTATCCACTGGCCCACTGAGGCTCCTAGATCCTAGACCCTGGTCTCATTATCGCATTTGAAAAATTGGTAATAAGGTTATAATAGTTTTTTTTGGTAACTCGCAGAAGAAAGCGTGGCAGACCCCATAAAGTATATATATTCTTGATCAGCATCAATGACCAAGTCAATAAAGCTATGTCCGTCTGTCCGTCCGTCTCGGAATACGAGTTCTGACCAGAGAACTTGGCTGGTACCAAGAGCGATCTCGACCTTCTTCTACCCATCGCCATATCCTTCGGGATTGTTGGGAGCATAGCTGGCTGCTTGGCAGTCTGGGGTTGACGTAGGAATAGGCATCGCTCGCACCAGTGATAAACCATGTCCATGAACATGACGTAAACTGTTCCATCTGCGAGTTTGTTTGCGATCTTGCAATATATTTCTTGCCGCAATGCTTAATATTTCTAGGTTCACCAATCCGTAACTGTTCTGGAGTTAAAATGGTAGAGTTCACGCGGCCTGATCGGAGGCTTAACATCTGGTGCCACGTGTGGCCAGGTGTCAGCGGACTTTGTCCGTTCTGGCCTTGGTCCACGGCCCTTCGGGGAGTATCGTGCTGACTGTAGTTAACCACTCAAATGCGAGTAGAGCTTCGGCTTGAGGTGGAATTGCGTTGTAGGACCGTGTGACACCACAGAGCGGCAGATGTCTTAGATAGGTCCTGCTCCCTAACAAGGAGAAAGTTCACAACCGAACAGTAGTGGCTTCGTTTGGTACCTGTGGAGAATTCTCCAATAGGGCGGTGATTACCGCTTGATTTAATCCTGTGATTGGCACCGTGAGATTAAGCCTTACGGCAGGAGTTGACGTTAAACAACTGGTCGTTAATGTCCATCCGTCCGTCCGTCTCTGTCAATCCATTGATAATGTAAAAGCTAGAAACTTCAAACTCGGCATGAAGGTCCATGTATACCACACGCAGATGAAGTGTTGATGATACCACGTCCCATTCGCCATATAATCGATAAAACTCTATTTAATCAATTGGCTATAACTGCCCCATTTGTAGAGTTATGAATATGTAGGGTTATGAATAGAAACTGCAGAATGAAATTTTCGAAAATTTTGATACCCTCCTCTAAGTAACACTCCGGAAAGTAACAAAATGTGTCCAGCAGCCACAAAGTTTATGCAAGAGTCATGAAATTTGATCTATAGATGCCCATAGACCTTATGCAGAAAAAAAAGAACCAACATTTTTTTACATCCCAATTTGGTACCCATCAATTAAATAAGTGCTTTTATTTTCTGCAATTCTCAGCATATTGTTTTGAATGCAAGATTATATATTAACGATTATTTCGTTAAGCAATCCTGAAAATTTCAGAAGGATCGGATGACAAACACCGAAGTTACCGAAGACGGGTCAGAATGGCAAAAGGTGAAAAATGCATTATGTCACCTATTGGCTAAACATTTATAGCAAGAGGCACAACATTTGCTATGTGGGTTCGCATAGATGATGTGTAAAATGCAGTTTCTTAAAATTTGTGATGCCACGCCCCCGCCCCAGCAAATCAAAAAATTTTGATGACATTTTTTGATTTTAAACACATTTAATTTGAAGTGTATCGAAAAGTTTCAAGTCGACCGGATTATAAACACGGTATTCCTCGACTGGGTTCAGGGTACCCCACAATCTAGCCCTCTCACCTGCAGCACTATATCTTGTTTCTCACTCTTTCTGTTTCTAACGACTTGAAATTTGATATTTTCCATCCTTCTCTAATTCACGAAATAATAGATGAACAGTTGGGAAATTGAGACGCAGATTGTTTTGCTTAACTGTGTATATAGTTCTAAATCTTCCAGAGGTGTCCAGCCACATGTCCTGAAATTCCGAGTATAGAAAATGAAATTTTAGACTTCCCCAAGTATGACAAAACGAAGATACGGTATATCATGTATCAACCAGTGTTATTCACCAATCGTTATTCATAATAAAACGCTGGATTGCTAAAAAAACTAAAAAAAATAAGTTGTTTTTGGAAAAAAAATTAATAAAAAATCGAAAATTAATATACATGCGAATCCGTTTTTATCCCGTCATGATACTTGATTTGTGGATAGCACACTGTCCCGCCAAACAAGCGGTTCGAGTCCCACTAATATCAATAACATGACCCTCCTAGAAAATCTAGGTTGTGGCTTTTAAATCCATCCGCGTAAATAAAATTTTTAGTGAGCGACCCCATATAATAATAATAATAATCATATAGATTTCAGTTCAATCTTAAATATATTATTAAAAAAATTAAGAAAATTGAAATATTATAAACAAATTATTTCAATAATTCGGAGAGCTCGATATTTTAGACATTCGTTGAACATTAATTGTCCTAATTATCGTGATTGCACTGTAATTAAAAATCGAATTTCCGATATTTTCTTAAAGTTTTGTGAATGAATGAATTGAATGCAGTAGATAAAAGGAGGTTTCTTAGACGCCGTAAAGTATATATATTCTCTTGATCAGCACCAACAGTCGAGTCGATTAAGCTCGTCTGCGTGAACGCCTCGTTCTCGATGAGTGCAAGACTTAGACTTTGACCTCAGTTGGAAAACTGTGATCCATAAAGACAGTGCAAGTCAAACTTGGGGCAAGTTAAGCCCCGAGCGAAAAATACTATCTTTACCTAGGGATCAAAAAGAGTCTGGAACTCTCTACCACATACCGGCTGGAACCTTTTGAATAAGCCCATTTCGCTATGTACTACACTCATTTTTCTTATCCTTCTAAATATAAATTAATTATACAGTTTTATAAAAGATTGTAACTTATTAAATTAGATACAATTTTTCATAGAGCTAAAGGCCTTGAACTTATCACTCTTTCTATGGATAAAACCGGGCTCCCCAATCTAAGGGCACTCGATCTCCGCAATCATCTGACGGAGTTTGGTGAAAAGGCAGCCAAGCCAGTGACTTCTCCATGTTCACTAGACGTGTCTAGCTATAAAATGTATTAGATCTGCACATCTGGCTAACATTTTCGATAGTTATAATTGAAATTTTCACACTTAATTATTTACGCATTAAATTTTTAGTCCGATTTACATATACAGTGAAACCTCTCTACAGTGGACACTCTCATAAGTGGACACCTCCTTTAAATGGACAAAAACTTGGGAACGGGGGAAGAAAGAACATGTAAATGATCCTCCTCAATTGGTGGACACCTCTCAATAATGGACAAATTTCAGGCGAACGTTGCTGTCCACTATAGAGAAGTTTCACTGTATATATTTGCACTTCCTGAAATTAAAAAAGGTCTGTTAAAAGATTAATCGGTGTCTATTAACCTGCATAAATGGTTAAATTACAGGCTATTTTATTAGGAGGCCTCGGTGGACCAGTGGATAGCGCACGGTCCCGGCAACAAGACGTGCGGGTCAAGTCCCACTCATGTCGATAGGCATGGCCCTCCTAGAAAATCTAGGTCGTGGCGTAATATTTGAAATGCACCCACGTGAGAGCTCTTCAGTGAAGGAAGCTGAAACAATGACAAATAGTGCTGCAGGCTGTGACCCGATAGGGTTGTTATGACCATTAAATAATAATGTATAACCAATGCTCTGAACTTGACTAATTCTTTAAAATCTCCAAATATTAAATCTTGAGCACACCAAAGTCAGTTCAAAGACCCAATTCAATTCAATTGGATTTAGATATATAATACAAATAAAGTATTCAGTTTTTATATTATAATTATACAATACATTTATTAAGTACAGAGACAATTGTATGTAAATTGTGTATACGGTATATACTATATCTTAAAGGTAAAAGCATATTGCCAGTCACAACTAATCGTAAGTAATAAGATTACAAATACAGTTCATTTCGAGATTCACAGTGGTTACTTGGGTAAATCAGTTCGCCACATTCGAGATTGTGGCCAATTTTAGTCGAATATTTTATATTTATTGCGCTTAAGTTTAGGTCATTGCGATCATCACATAGAGCAACCGCCCCCAAAAAAGTGCGGAGGAGTGAGCGTTGGGGTCGTTGGGCAGTCTCTTTTCCTTGGTCTCCTTCGTTGATTGTGCCGGGTCTACCCGGGTCTACGATATGAACAGATACACCATGAACATACCGATGCCGATGTAATGACTAAGGTAACCGGCTGCCGACCAGTGGTACATGAAGGGCAGACCGTGTTCCGCCTCCATTGTAAGCGTTTCGCTCAGCAGCACCACCCCGAGGTAAGCCAGATGGGTGATGGCCAGCAGGCTGAAGGCGAAATTGGTTAGCACTACGATCAAGGAAGCGTAGCTGCGGCGTTTCGCCGGGCAGTGGGTGTAGTGGCAGCGCTCGGCACCGGGACAGGGATTGGCTGCGATGCAAGCGTCGAAACTTGTGGCCAAATGGCGACGCAGCATTGACTCGCCCTCGGCGAAGGTTGCGAGCGAGAGGAGCACCAGATAAATGCGTAGGTCCATGCCGTGCAGTAGCGATGACACCATATATGTGCAGAGGACGGCCACAACGGTATTGTGACGGGATCGTTGCTTTGAGGCAGTGTAAACGTATCGCTTGAGCCACTCGTGCATCGGGATATTCCAGCAGCGCACCAAAGCACTCAAGGATCGCGGCCATTCGATTTGCGAAGGACGAGAAACGACCTGTCCCTGTTGTGATGCGTCAAGCTGCTGACCCGCCCCTGCCAACAGCGCCTGGCTGAGATAGCTGACAAAATAGTGGCTGGTCCGCACGCTCAAGGAGCCCGTGTACATGAGCAGCCAATGGAGGATGCTGCCGCCGCTGGCATCCTCATCATCCTGCACATTCAACTCACCCAACGCGGGGGCAATGCAATTGGAGGTGACTAGCGATATCAGGCAGAGTAAGATATTGACCAACACCTGGTTAAGGCCATGTCGCCAGTGGGGTTTGCTGCACAACGATTGTAAGTAGCGTCGATAGCTTAGCCAAGGTCCCAGCACGCAACTGGCCGGATTGAAGATATAGCCCAGATAGGCAACAATGCTGGGCATACGCAATCCCGCAGAAGGCCCAGAAGACGCACCAGTCGCCGTTAGGTCAAAGGCCAGCGATATGACCTTCATGTTGGCCACCATCTGCATTCCGCGCAGCTGGGACCAATCCGTGCGCTGCTGCCAAATGGCCAACTCGTACAGAAATTGGCTCCCAATGCTCAGCACCGCGATGAACACAGCGCTGCGCTGCCCCTTTCCCAGCCGAACCAGCTGCAGCAGGAGATAGCCTATGCCACTGAGGAGCAACAGCAGAAGTGTCCGCTCTCCAAGCGTCACATAGATCAGTGCGAGACCACAAAGCGCATTGACAATATGCAACGGTGCCAGTTTCAAGGAGTTTGCTTCTGGATCCGTAATGCTTGTGATGGCCACCAGGCGTTGCCTCTGTGCATAGAATGCGCTGACCAGCCGGCATACCAGGCAACCCAGCAGCAGGGGAACTATGTAGCCCACGATTTGGCTGAGTGAGGGCAGGATGCAGTTCTCATAGCTGTCCGCAAGGTGCTCCGTAAAGCTTTCATATTCCGCTTCGCTTCTGTGTCGTTCAGCAGGCGGTGATTCCCGGTCCGGATACATGTCCTCGTTGCCACCTTCATCCTCAATATAGTCCGGATCGTCGTAGTAATAATCCATATTGGAGTCGACACAAACAATCCAAATTGCCGAACGTTTGCCAACTGAATCGATCGCAGGGCCACGTACCGTGGAAACCGCACACCTGCTGGATTTTCGCGAAAGCAGCGACGGCGACGGCGACGACAGCAGCAGCAGCCGACACGGAAGAGCAGCTCAAATTTGGTTCTTCTCAATTTCGCCAACGTTTCGCAAATAAATGCATTTTTCCACTCTCAGAACTCAGTTTCGATGACAAATTGCAACGAAACCACAAATTGCGAACCACTGCCGCTGCCATTTTGAGCAACGATAACATAACTATAAAAGTGGCGGCTATCGATATACAATCGCAGGGAATTTTAAATACAATGATGCCAAAAGTATGCAACAAATCCCAATAAAATAATGGTTAGAATTAGTATTATTAGGCTTTATTGGAAAAAAAATGGTTATCCAAATGCCCAGTTATCGATCCATTTTTGTGCTTCCTCGTAAGAGTTGAAGTGCTGAACCGCCAAGTAAACCAGTCTGGGCTATAGGACTTCCCAACGAAGTTTTTTCAAGTAAGCTTTTCCGACCCGACTAACAAGTTGTCGTGGTGCAAAATTAATTTTTCATGTCGATCCGAAAATTGCGGCCGTTTTTCTTGCAATTGTCGGCTCAAACGCATCAATTGTGGTGGGTATACGTGCCCGACGTGTGGGATTATTGTGTTCGGCCACCTCCACGTCTCTCGGCTTCAGCTCGTAAGATACAGAATAGTTGGGAAGAACACAGTATTTGTCCGCGATTCTGGTTGGAAGTGTCGAATTTGTTGTATTTCATAATTCATTATGTTTTTCACTTAGCTGTTTAATCCTATTTATATCAAAAAGTTTTTCGATCTCAATTTGGTCGCCCCTAAAAGAAAAAGGTACTTATTATTTGCATTATGTCATCTGGCGTCTAAGTTATTATAACCAGGTATAGGAAATTTGGCATGTATGTCTGTATATTATTAATATATGGCCATAACAACCCTACCCGGTCAAAGCCTGAAGCACTATTTCGCTTTATTTCTGCTTCCTTCACTGAAGAACTTCTTTTACTTGGATTTTAAATCCTACGGAAAAACCTAGTTTTTCTAGGAGTGTCATGCCTATTGACATGAGCGGGTCTTGAACTCGCAGCTCTTGTTTGGCAGGACAGTGCGTTATCCACTTGTCCACCCAGGCCTGTCTGTATAGATGATGCTCAAATTGCTGTGTCCCAAATTTTTGATACGCTATTTTCACGGAAAGTGACGAAATGTGTATAACTGCCACAATTTTCATGATAAAGTAATGAAATTTGTTGAGTAAATACCTATAGATACTATACAGATACTGTCATTTTCAGTCATCAAATTTTGTCCTAATATGATCTCCGGAAGATTGAATAAGTCCCCCGTAAATTCTAGAGTTTTTAGGCCAGGTATTCTAGATAAGAATTTCAAAATACTTCAGTTGGTTGCCATAATAAAAACGTCTGTTCCGTTTCAGATTTGATCTCAGTGTTTAGAGTATCGTGTTTTCGTGGTCACTAGAGTGGTCAGCTAGAGTTTTGTACATTGTTTCCTTCTGAACATTTTGGAGCTAAATTTTGAATATACAATTTTCTTGGATCGAAGTGAATAACCTACTTTATTCAAATTTCCAGAATTTTTGATATTAATTGAATTTCCTTAAATCACTCTACAATGCCAAACTGTATATTTTTTTTTGAAAATTTTCTTAAGTCTGGTGCACAGAGTATCTATATGTCTATTCTAATTGTTGGAGTTTTTCAGCTACTTGGAAAAATCACTTTGTAAACTTAGGGAATGCCCCAAGTGACGCAGGGTTCAGGTAGCTATAAAATTTAGAGTCGAAGTAAAGTGAGAATTTTTTTTATGTATGTTTTTGAGATTTGATATCTTGGATCTGGCCAGTCAAGCCCTCCCCTGGTGCTATTGTGAATTATCAAACCAATGACGGCGGAACAAATTTGCTTGTAATCTGAATATGGTAGGATTTGGTATAAAGTCGAATATAACTTATCAGAAGCAGTAAACTGTCATAGATAATGCATAGATCTTACGTTTTTAAGTCTTACTTAAAGGTAAGTGTTCCAAACTTATAATATTAACCAACAAGGCTACAATTATAGTGACACTACTAACTAAGGAATAGGGGTCTCGGTAGCCCAGTGCATAGCGCACTGGCTTGCCAAACAAAGAGACGTAGGTTCGATTCCTGCTCAGGTC
>JBANCY010001094.1:0-14271 GCA_037040045.1 Phorticella flavipennis | reverse complement strand
TATATATATATATTATTGAATTTTTATTTACCTTATACGTCTTTGTGCTTGTGTCTAAAACTACAATAAGTGTACAAATTCTCCAGTCAAATGAATCCCCAAAAATAAATCCAACTGACCCACTGGCCTTGTCCAAATCCAATATTTTGTAATTTATAAAAAAATTTAAAAAACTAAAGCAAGAACCGCAAAAGCAAAAGAAACGCTTCACTTATATGTATTTACATTGAAAACAACTCAGTCCCGAAACCCGAAACCCCAAAATACATCAATTACAAAGTGGTTTTAAAAGTGCCTTTCGTTGAGTTGCGTCAAATCAGTTTAATTTTCCGTCCACTTTCATTACTTTTTGATTTCCAAACGAATGCAACCGAATAAAATATGGCTTCAAAATTAACAAGAAAGTTGTCCAATGCGAAATAAAGCTAAACGCATATTATTTTTATTTGGACGCCTTGAAAATTCAAACCGTATACTTACACCTTACCCATCAAAACACGCACCCATAAAACATCCACATCTGTATGTCTCGAAATGAAATAAACATATTTGAAAGTAATATATATGTGTATATGTTTCTATATACATATTATCTAAGACTACCCCGAGTCAGGCAAACACATATGTATGAATGTACATCAAGATTTCAAGATTTGGCTAAATGGGCTAAATGGCTTTGCCTTTGAGCTCCTTCAGAGATCGAAAAACTGTTTGAATGCAAAAGTGCTGGACAGGCAGCAGCAACGATGTAGGTGGCTTTGCAGCCAGGAATGCAGAGGGGAGTCGGCTTATGGCCTGATTGACTGATTGGCTAATTGGTTGATTGGCGAATCGATTGCTTATTTGAATACGGAAACAGAACTATTAGGTTATGTAATTTGGCATAGAAACGAACAAAGCAGCACAGCAATTGGCATTTGTATACATACGAGTATGTACGAGGAATCTCAACCAAATCGAGTCCTCCTCCTCCATTCGCTGACCGTGAGATATTTACAAATCTACAGTGAAACTTCTTTACAAAGTAGAAGTTGGACTGGACGCATTTGTATGCATCTTATCGTACCTTGAAGAAAGTACACGCACACACACACACACACACACACACACTCACATACACATATATCTACACAAACCGATAAAGTCACATGCTAACACCCACACACACATCTACACCGAACACATATATAGACGGAAAGAGATGAATCCCGAATACAATATGTGTAATTCGAGTCCAAAATTGTAAATGTGAAACTTGTTAGGTTGTAAACCAACTGAAAACTTATTCTAAAGCCAGAATAAACATAAACAATTGAATTAACCAATTATTTCGAGCCTAAACACGCACACACACACAATGGTCTTGGTTATCTACATCCACACAAGAGTTCTCATAGAACCACCGCAACCCAAATTATTGGTAGCTTTTTAGAAATTTTAAGACTAGGTCCGTGGCATTAGATGCAGTTATATCCAACCTTTCAACCAGAAACAGAAACTTTCGATTTGAACTTGAGCTTCAACCAGAATTTGAACACAACAAATACACAAACAATTCCATATAACAAAAAAAACAACAAAACACACACAAACTAAGAGGCGCTTGATACATTTATCACATTTATACCCATGAATCTATATCAAATCGCATAAAAACACAACATAAACACATCCACATACACGCATACATACGCAAACTCCTAACCGCCGAAACTAACTCTAATAATAACTAACGCTGTATGTATTTACTTTCCAACTATATAATACTAACCACAGTTCAATACAAAACCCTTCACTTCCAACGAAACTCAGCAATCAGTTATCAGTAATCAGTAGTTAGTTATAAATCAAAAACCAAAAAAGAGGAACAAGCAGACTCCAGACTCATGTCCATAAGAGATGATACCTACCTAGTACACAAATATCATAATACATAAGCCTTACAAATACGAACGCAAGAACATCTATTAGTTTAATGTAATTAAAATTGAAATTACGAAAACAATTACAATAAAATCATAATATTATAAAATAAAAATAAAAATTACAATTACAATTAGAGATAAAGTTAGAATTATGAGTTACAAGTGTATTTTGCTTTATCTAACACGGCCAAGTTATCTCTTTTTTATTAGTAACAATTTTCATGGAACACGCAAACACCACATACACGCTAAAAATGAACATTAATATAAACAAATATAGTTAAATTTAATTGGAAATTGTCGAATTATTTTTAAGTTATCTTATTGGTGGTTACTTAACTTAAGCGATTCTCGATTATGTAAATCATCCAAGCTAAGTTTTAAGCACTCCCCACACACTGACCAATAATCCATCCAGCAATGCGATCTAACCGATTGCCCACCACAAAATGCATAAGAGTATAAGAAATTCTTTACTGCAGATATTTAAATTTGAACAAAATATGGAATTGGCATGAAAATTGAAGATTCGACAGACGCACAGGGACAGCACACAATCCAAAGGAATCCAGCTAGTTTCTTCAATTTGAGGAAAACTATTAACTCATGGATTGAGTTAAACTGTATCCACTTGTACTGTCTTCCAAGCCTATGTAAAAAGCTGATATGAATAATTTAGTGATACGTACTATAATGACACACACCTAATTATAAACGCCTACAACAACAGCAACCAAAACAACATCAGCAACTATTTCCCCACAGACTCCCCACTGCAACACACCGTAACACTATATCCAAAAATGAATGAAAACACCAAAAAATTCAAGAAAAGAAGATGAAAAATCGAATGAAATTTGAATTTGCAATTCCTTCGCCGCTTGATGAGAAAAAATATCGATATTTTTGCTGATGATGATGGAAAATTGACAAATTGGAAGTGGTTTACTTATAGTCCTTTATGCGAAGCATTACCACACACACACACACCAATACACAAACAAACACACGCGCTCCAACACATACACAAACACACTCCACAACAACAATGAGTACAAGATTGATGCTAAGAACTTATTTGGTGATGGTGTTTCACACAAACACACACACACGCACACACAGATACAGATACAGATACAGATACAGATACAGATACAGAAACAGAAACACAGACACAGAGATACAAGCAAAGAAAACACTGAAATACAATATACAACACGATACAAGGTTTAATTGAACACACACACGGCTCTATACCCCTCTTACGTTTGATCTCCACTTACTCCTCTTTGTATATTGCCACATACTCTGCTCACAACGGTAACACAACGGTTCAACAAAAATAACAACACAGCGAATCCAAACCAATACCAATACCAATACCAATACCAATACAAATACAATATTAATCACAATTACAGTAACAAAAAGCGTTCAAAGCAAAGAAAAAGAAGAGATGAGAAAAAATCAAAAACAACTAAATTTAAATTCAATTCAATAAAAAGCAAAAGAAAACACTATAAACAAGCTAAATTCCATATATGTACATATGTGATTGACTGTGACTGTGACTGCGACTGCACTTCGAAAATCAATGCGCCACTTTGAGCTGCAGTCAGCAACGCACACTTGATCTGCTCCGATCCGTTGAGATCCGTTGAGATCCGCACGGATCATATCAAATATTTGCGCCACGCAGAACAATCAGAAACAAAAAAGAAATCAATATGCTCCAAATTTTCTTTTCACATAACTTCCGGTTAACTGTCTACCTTATTATCTCTGCTCAGTTCAGCCCGCCCGAGTACATTAGTTATGAAACCCAATCACTCGAACCCAGCGATATCAAAGAGTCGAACTAAAATTTTAATCTATGCATATCCTATACATATTGACATATTCACATGTTGTAGGCAAACTTGTCAAATTGTATTTCACAACATCAAATAAATCCAAAGTTAAATTAAAGTTAATCAAACCAAACCAAAACCAATTCAAAACGAAACAACAAAATAAACTTTATAGTTTGGGCAGAGGCCCACACCATTTGCCATAAACCATACAAATTTTAATAAAATCATATATTTGATGCAAAAAATGCTTGCGAATTATTAATAACAAAATTTTTCGATGAAACCAATAAAAAGCTAAATCAAGCCAAGAAAATTCGAAATTACTCAAAAAATAAAAATGAAAAAAACCAATACAAATAAACTCGTTGTCCTTGGGCTAATGCGACGTTTTCTGACTTTCTTCCCCACATTGTCGTCAGGTCAACTGACGACAAATGCTACAACTTCTACAACAACAACAAAAAACAACAATTACTCCAACAACAAATGCAACTTTTCAAACAACAACAACAACTCCTACCTGTTATACTCTGAACAAACAAACAACAACAACTATAACTCAAAAATACCAACTACATCCCCAACAAATGAACAACAACCAACAACAACAACAACGATAAGAACAGCCATCACAAACGCCTCTGGCATATGTGGGCTAAATCTTTCCACATTCGCAGCCAATTGCAACAATAATGCCAGCACTGGCAATTCCGGGATCTCAACCGGAACCGGAGCCGGTAATGCCAATGGCAATGGCAACGGCAATGGCAACGGCAACGGCAATGGCAACGGCAATGGCAACGGCAATGGTAATGGTAATGGAAACGGCAGTAATGGTGGCATCTCCATTTTGCCGCAGCAACAGCACCAGCAACAGCAGCAGCAACACCACTTGAGCGGTGTCACAAATGTTGGCAGCCAATCGGCATCTAACGGCTTGCTGGGCTGCAGTCCGCCCACTTCCAATACGCCCACAACGGCACAGCAGCAGATGTTTGCTGTCGTCATGGCCAACATGGCGGCGACGGCGAATGCCACAGCAGCTGTTTCGGGCAGCGGCAACGCGAATAATTCGCTTAACAACTCGGCCCTCAACTCATCTGGCGGTAGCTTGAACGCATCCAGTGGAGGCGACGATTTCCGGTGCAACCCGTGCAACAAGAACCTGAGCTCGCTGACGCGCCTCAAGCGGCACATACAGAACGTCCACATGCGCCCCACCAAGGAGCCCGTGTGTAACATCTGCAAGCGCGTCTACAGCTCCCTGAACAGTCTGCGGAACCACAAGAGCATATATCACCGCAACCTGAAGCAACCGAAGCAAGAGCCCAATACCCCGCAATCGGCCAACAGCTATTACCATCAGCAACTGAACCACCACTCGTCCTCATAGGGTTTCATGTTCTTTGACTATCACCTGGCCAATCTGAACTTCTAAGCAGCAGCTTCTGAGCAGTGACGGTGTTGGTCAAGCAAATACCTTTTTTTTTTAGATAGTATGGATGCACTGTCTAGCTCTCAGCTGACTCTAGGGTGGCCAGGAGTCAACATAGTAAATATTAGAAGAAACCTTTGTTAAGTTTGTTAATTCTTACGAATTCTGTACGAAACTGTTGCAGACGCCTGCGACATTAACCGTAATATCATCATAATATTAATCGACATTCGACATCGACTCGCAACGCAAAACAAAAGAGAACAGAACGTCTACAAAATGGAGAGAATAACGAAAAACAGTGCTTCTGTATATATGTACGTGCATTCATGGAGGGATCCCCTTCCATGTGCAGAGCAGTATAATTATAATACTATACTATCTAGGCTAGTAACACTTAGTTGCCTTTTCTAGTTTAACAACAGGTGCCCTAAGCTATGCTCCAGTTTTTATTTACTCCTAACATAAAACAATTTCAAAAAAAACTATATAAAACTCAGATTTGTCCATTTGTCTCCATTTATGCCTTTAAACCGTACATGCTACATGCACTTTTAGGCGCAGCCAAGTATATTGAAAATACTGTATCGATTACAAGCGGATCACTAGGTTCATGGGATATATAGATCACTTTATTCATTTCTTAAGTACGCGAAGCAGATTTTGTGTCTTACTCTCTGTACAGAAATTTCTGAACAGGGGAAACAGTTGCAAAGGTGCCGGTAGTAAATGTTTCAAATGGCTTTAATAAAATAAAAACAAAAGTAAAAATTTAAATCAATAAAACTAAGCAATTATCGATACACATTCGATATAAGCGAAGAATTAGCTCTTAGCACCAAGAAAATAATTGTCCAAATGGAAAATGTTTAGCACTCAAAGCTTTGTATACAAAATGATGACCAGCCAAATCGACTTTTTTCTTTTGAATAGGTAGAGACTTACAAGATAATGCTAGAAAGCACTAACATGCAGTTAGATATTTTAAAATAAGAATTAAAATACATATACAGATATTGTATAAAAATGAAGAAATTGTGTGAGACCGACCGACCGAACGACCGACCAATTGCTAATAATTATACAATATTTTAAATGAACTGCATAAAGTTATTTTAGAATAAATCTAAGTATCCAGCAAAAGTGCATACCCTACACACACACACACACACACACACACACACACACACACACACACACACACACTCACACACACACACACGCACACGCACACGCACGCACTCACAAAATGATAGATATTCTATTTTAAGAAATAAAAGAATAATTATACAATAAATTTGTTAATATCTAGATTAATCGCAATCGTTTAATACTTTTTTCTTTTTTTTTGTAATAGTTTTAATACTGCGAAAGTATCTTTAGGTAAGAAATGTTAACCGGATACTATATGTTGCACCTGTGTTCGTTAGTTTATAGTATTATTCTAGACTAAGAGCAAAGCCTAACACAAGTTAATACAGCAAATTTGCACAAATCTACATCAACAGATAAGTCGCCCATACACTTCTCTACACACATACACGAAAACACAGAAGTTCGAGAAAAAATTATATACATTTATTACCTATATAGAAATAATGAACTTAAATGATTGTAACAAGGCAATTGCAGTAACAGTAATTATTGAAGTTCTTTGATTATAATTATAATAATAAAAAGCAACACGTAAAACGTATTTCATTTACCAAATATCTGGCTCATGCGTGCGAGAACCATAAATGTAATTAAGACGAATGACTAGTTAAGAGCTTAGGTTCATCAAGCAATCTACCTATGTAACTGTCATCAAAGCATCTGAATTGAACAAACCATATTAAGTCATATCGATCACACACAGCCATACATACACTCTCCCACAAACATCTCATCTACACACCATATCTCTCACTCTTTCATTTACATTCTTAAACTCACTTTATCTATTTCTATCTGTCATTATACGAGTTCAAATCCCTAACAAGAATGCCGAGCTTATAGGAAAATCTTTGTAGAAAACCTTTGTTTTCAACACAGGAAACATTCGTGGTATTAAGTCTACCGATTCAAATGTTACATAGACACATCTATATGGTTCATTCATACTGATTTACGATTTGTTTTTATTTAGTTATGGTTTTGTGTGCAGTTTTTAAAGTTTTTGTTTATGTTGAAACAGCTGATCCCAGCTGCAGAGTCCAACCTAATACTACTTACCCCCTAATACCTAATCGTTACTATAACATGCTCACATACGCGTGCCCAGCCGAATTAAGTGTGCAACAAGTGTCCAGTGTGCGCATCACTTAGCTTTACTTAAGTATCCGTATCCCTTTCTACGACAAACTGAGCCACAACTACTAATACCTATAATACACCACAACACCAACCACAAAGAAGATAATAAAAATTAAAATAAAAATGAAAATGAAAAACCACAGCCACGCATTACCCTCTAACACTCCACTTCCCAAAGCCCATTGTTGCCTCAGTGCCTAGTAACCAGTTAACCAGATGCTCCTGTGCCCGATCCTGTCACCACAACTACCACCAACAGCTGACAATGGGTAATAAATGCCTAATCCTGCAAAATGTTAAGTATCAATCCAGACGCCTCCGCACACACTCTAACTCACATATACACGCGCCCCTACATACGTATCCACACCTCTCCACCGCACACCCTCCTCCCTCTCCCCTTTTCACAGCCGTTTGTTTTGACCTACTGAAATAACACAATTTTACATAGCGCAAAAATCTAGCTGTGTAAACTCCCCAGCCACGACAAGCCCCCACATATACATAGCTTCCCGATCGGAATTGTAAAAACTTCGCTTCCCCTCCCCTTACCCGCCATCAAATGCACGTTTTATATGGTACATTTGGTTCTTTTTTAACCTTGCAAAACTAAATCAACATATTTTAAATTCAATCAACCGCATCTCAGAGGCGAAGGTGCTGCGTTTGAGTTTGAAAAAAGAGACACTAGTGACAATAGCCAGAAGAGAAAATGTTTAGTTGGAGCTGGCTGAAAACGCCAAGCGACCCCAACATAACGAGAACAAGAAACTAGAAAGCGTGATATACTAAAACATTTAATATACAACAAATCAATCAGGCCAAACATGTTTCAAAATTTTGCTAAAAAAATAAAAATAAGAACAAACAAATTGGTTTTAAAGTTATCCGAAGAAATTTCAAACAAAATTAAAAACAAAAAAAAAATTTGAAAACAAAAGAAAACACAAATTTTGTGCACAAAAGATTAGACCAATTGGTGTGATACTTTGATGAATTGCCAAAAAACGGTCTTTGTGTACACATTTTGGTGAATTCTTACCGAATCACCCTGTCGCTGCCCTTTGTGGCATGCTTCACATTCTCGCGCTCTCCACTAGGCGCAATTGTTTATAATGCAAATCGTACTGCGACAATCAACCCAAAGAACAACACCAGATTCAATTTGTCAAAAATCACTTTTCGAAGGAAACGTTATTAAAAAAAAAAACTGCACAATTTTTTTCGATCGAAAATCGTGCAGTTTTAACAGCCGCAATACAGATTTCAAGAAAACATCAGCAGCAAAAGAGAAATAGTTTTTTTAATATTTTATTTACATACATACATCTATGTTTTCGAAAATCAAAACGAAAGCAATTGCAAAATTGTCCAAATTGACAAATTGTCAACCAAAAGCGTTTTTTATGTACTTTCTTGATAATTTTATTAAACAAATACAAATGAAACAGAAACAGCAAGTTAAACTGAAATTGAAACCAAAATTTTAATTGAATTTGAAACCAGCAAATTGAAAATGAAACAATTAAAATCCAATATTAGCAAAATTAGCAAATTTTAAAATTGTTTTGAGCCTGGATTTGTTAGTGTAATAATGTAAAGTGAACAACACACAAACGAAACATGTAACACCCAAACTGAAACTGACACTAAATACATCAGGATCAGATCACTTTCGGAGTGAGACCGATTTTGACATAAACAGGACATTCATACACTGAACCGCACACACACACTGGCAGATAGACTGTCATACAAGATATATGCATATGTCTATATATCTACACGGTAACACGATACTACAGACCAACAAACAACAACATGATATAGACATGATATACATGATATATACATAGCCATATATATCTACACAATACAACAGACTAACAAACAAGAACAACAAACAACAACATATTTGATATATACATATGCATATCTACACAATAAGACAGATCCACAAACAACAACAGACAGCAACAAACAACAACAAACAGCAAAAAGCAACAACAAACAGCAACAAAGTCAAATATACAGAAAAGTCACTATTGTCTCTTTTTTTCTTCTCTTCCTATATGACGTATAGGTGGCAGCACCAGCCTACTCAGCGGCGTCATAGTGCCCGGTGGTAGTGACAACCCTAGTAATAGTAGTAACAACAGCAACAACCAACAACAAGTAGAACAACAGCCAACATTACAACACCACCAACTCCAACAACAACATCATTCCACACCACATAATTCACAACAACAGCAACATTTGCTGCAAGAACGAGATCGAGAACGCAGTAGCAGCGGCGGCATCGGCAGCGTTGCCACCAAGCCCAACGATCTACACAGCAATAGCGAGCGGAGCCTCTCACGCTCTTCGCAATGTGCCGGTGATGCGTTGCCCCTCCACAGCAGCAGCGCCACACCCTCACCGTCGCCCACAACCGTAGCAAATGCCGCTTACCATAAACGCGAAAGAGAACGTGAACGCGAAAGGGACATGGATGCCGCACGTTCGACTCCTGGCACATCGACATCTCCCCCGCATCACGCGCACCCAGGAGCCCCACCGCACTTTGGGCAACACCCTCTCTCCATGTTAACTGGACACCACCAACACCAGCACCAATTGCATTCACATCACGATCTGTCGCCAGGCGCCGTCCACGCCGTGGCAGCTGCCCACCACGCGCATGCGCTGGCAAGGGCTGCCTCCCCATTGGACCGCCATCACTTGTTGCACCAGCACCACAGGCGCGCCTCGTTGTCGCCATCTGCATCTGGCAGCAATGGAGGTCGTGGTTCAGCAGGCAATGCTGCCAGCAACTTGCTTTCGTCAGCGCGAGCTAATGATGTGGCACAGGCAAACCGACTGCTCCTGCCACTGCCGCTGAATGCCTGTCACCGCTGTGACGTGTGTGGAAAGCTGCTGAGCACAAAACTAACGCTGAAGCGGCACAAGGAGCAGCAGCATCTGCAGCCGTTGAACAACGCCGTTTGCAACTTGTGCCACAAGGTCTTCCGTACCCTTAACTCGTTAAACAATCACAAAAGCATCTATCATCGTCGACAGAAGAACCATCACTCTTACTTTCATCACGGCAGCGGAGTAGGCCAAGCAGGAAGCCCTGGAAGCCGACTTCATCAGTCGCTTAGCTCGCTGACCGCAGCAGCCGCAGCGGGTGTTAACAACAGCGTTGGGGGCGGCGGTGGCAGTGGCAATAGCGCTGTGGCAGCCGCCGCGGCGGCTGCTGCTGCCGCTGCTGAATTGCTGCTGTCACCGATTGTTGGTGCGGCAGCGGTGGCCGGTGGTACCGCTAGTTCCACCCTGCAACTTGCGGCTGCCCATCAACAACAGCAGCAGTCCTCGCCGAACATAGTTAAGCCCTGCATAGACTTCTTATAAGATCAACATCAACTATTGCAGCAGCTGTTTCATGTTGCGCTCAACAACTCGGCGGCAGCAGCAGCGGCTGCAACGGCGGCGGGCAGCGGTCCCTCTGCAGTCGGTGGTCCCGTGGCACCTGACTATGTAGGGCCGGTAAATGCCACGCCCACGGTTGATCTAACCCAAATGGATCAGGGTAGTAGCGCATATGCGACGGCCGAGGGTGTGGCCGAGCTACGAGCACTCCATCTACATCAACAGCAGCAACAGCAACAGCAACAGCAGCAGCATCATGGTCACCATCTGTCCATGTTATCGGCTCACCCGCATCCTCACTCTCACTCCCATGCGCACAGTCATAGCCACAGTCACAGTCACCAGCTTCACCATCCCTATGAACGTATGAATTTATTAGACCAATAGGTGGAATCTCTGGAATGCTTACAACGTAAATAAGAAGATTTACCCCGCCCTCGAACCCATAAAAACATCCAACCTCCCCCCACCCACACTCCCTCAAATACACAATCGCACATATATACACACACATACACTCTCACAAAAATATTACCCATTTCAACGAGTGAGGAGTAACGAACTGGGATACAAACAATGCCCGATCTGTCACATACGCACGCCGGGAGTGATCAGAAGACACAGATACCTACACAGACAGATTTACACAAAACTATGCACTTTGGATCTCAACCTAGTGAAAACTGCAATAACTGTTTCGGCAAAATAAAAATATGAAGACAGATGAAAATGAGAAATGTTTAGGCAAATAAAAAGAAAAACTGTGATTTTTTTACAAAACTTGATTATAAAAAGAAAAAATTAAAAAAATCTTTTATGATGATGCTACTTATACATACACACCTAAATAATAATACTACCGTAGAGAGCATATATATTTCGGCAGGTTTTTTTTACAAAATAGGCAAAGCCAAATAAAAAAACCGTAAGGGGATGAGAAAACCTGTGCAAATTAGACCCAACCGAGCGAAGAGCAATGTAAGCAAAGCATAAAAGACTGTTATCCCAAAAAGCACACATTAACCATAATCCCAATTATTACTGTAAAAAATAATATTTACCTCTGAGTATTACCCAAGCTTGGATCGGTCACTATAGACCCTATAGTATAGGATATGTGTTTGAAAGTCAAACAGTCCTTTTGCTTTAGACCAAAAAGTCGAGCATACCAAACTTCGTTCACATGCCATGACGTCACATACTTGGCAATTGCAGCAATACGAGTTACTTTGTGCACACACGATCCTTTATATAACTTACTATATAAATACCTATCATAATGGGACACTTTGCGTTTGACAATACAGCTAAACGATCCGCGCAAATGCCATATCCAAACAGCGAAATCTTACATTGAATGTACTCACGAGGGCATAGTTTAATTGTTTTTTTTTTACTGGGGCATGCAAAGGTAGGGTGGACACCACTAGGCATTCATTTAATGAGTAGCAGGGTCTACATAAATTATCGCACCACTTACAGAAGTGTAAAATCTATGTCTAAGTCTCGTACATAAGCACAAATCTTTTTTTTTTTTTTTTATTAGGTGTAAACGTAATGAAATATTATATACACTGTATCATGCAAAATGAGTATATAAAATATAAAAAATATATAGGGCCTAAATTCACTACGAAAGCATAAATCAATTTTGTAACAATATGTATAACCATGCATTGGTACGTCCACGAAAGTTTGAAGAACTGAGGGGAAAACTTGTATTTAGTTGTTCGTATTTATTACGAAATGATAATGTCGACAATGAAGTAATTTACATAAATTTCACTTTTAACCAACGCCTCCCATAAAGCTTGATTTTGCAGGTTTTTGATTGTTTGTTTTTGTTAATAGAAGAAAAAATGCAAGGATAAGGACTGATAGTTTTTAGGCACAGAAATTCTATACTTACAATGTATCTCAAAGGATCGGTCTGCAAGTTTTGTTCCTGCTTATTCTAATTTTATGTCTACCATTTTTAGACGGAGTATAACTCAGAAAAAATTTGAATAGTGCGGCACTTGGTTTATTAGGTACCTAACAATTGGCAGTTAGTATGAAATTTCAAAATTTTGTAACTCACAATCAAAATTTTAACTAAGCGCAGTATTTAAGATTTCATTTGTACCACATTGTTTTTTAAGACTGAATAACTTTTGAAGTAACTTTAAAAAGTTTTAAGAAAATTGTTTAATTACAATTGGCAAAGGAGGACATTATTGATAAGCGTGCAATTTCGATTTAGTCGACGATCAACAGAAGAAAATACAATGAATTTCAGAGAAATTTAAACAAGACGTACAATGGTTTTAAGCAGCTCAGATCATATACACATATAGTTTAGAGGTGCCTTTTTGTTTTAAGACGAGAGATGGGTACTTCCCATACTAATTATCCACGTATTGGAGATTTACAGAAATGAAAGGCATCGGATCCCAATTGGTATCAATAACATCTCGTGTTTCCATATGTTTTTATTCATATATGTATAAATAGTCTATAATAAGGTGCGTATGTGCGATAGTTAAATTTTTTCCATTATGGGCTGCAAATAAAAATCATCTACATACATATGCACATACCTATGTACATATGGAAATTCGTTTTGTACATATTTGATTATGTACTCGTCAAGCAAACGAAATAAATCATTTAATTTTTTTCATTTTGGCACAACGAAAAGTCTGAAAATTTATTTAATTTACGTATACCCAACTATTATTATATGTATATAAATTTTTTTTACATATTTTTGATACCAAATTCGACGACAAGTAAGAGACGCGTGTTTTAGATTTACTAAATAATTAATACAGAATAGTAATATGAATGTGAATATGAGATCCCAAAAGTTCATATTTAGTTTTTTGATTGCACAGCAATTCGGATATAGATAGGTAGATATGTAGATGACTGACTAACGATCAACTTTAAGCATTTTCAATGGATTTTCAACATATTTTTCAATTACTACACATTATTTTTCTTGACAAGTAAATATGTTTCTTAGCAAATGCGATACGCACAGATACACCCACATACAACCACCTCCATCCAAAAATTCACCCACACATACACATGCACATACACACACATACAAATTCGATATTGTATATATTTAATAAATAAATAGATTTAAGCATATTCTAACATACAAGAAAACATTTATACAAGTGAAATAAAGCTCGATTGACTAGAAAATTTTCTTCAGATAATATATGGAAAGTATTTAAGCCGCTTCATAACGGTTCACTCCATTATATTGTATTTGTGTATGTACATAACCGGAAACACAATATACAATACAATATACAATGATATATATATATATATATATATATATATATATATA
>JBANCY010001093.1:0-14278 GCA_037040045.1 Phorticella flavipennis | reverse complement strand
CACTCGGGCGTATTGTCAAGTAACCAAAATAACAACAAACAATCAAACAAACAAACAATAGCCAAGTGCAGCGCCGACGACTATCGGAAATCGAGCCGCCCAGCGCTGGGTTGAGCGACCCGCCTAGCAACACGTGGTTGACCACGCCCAATTGCAAAAAGCTCAAAACAACGCACCGCACCGCCCATCATACCCCACCACCACCACTAATACCCTCGCACACACACACACACAGCCCAGCGAACGTCAGTAGTCTGTCAGTCACACAGCTAGTTCTGCTCCTATTTATAGCGACAGCGACGTGCGCACGTATGTACGTCCAGGCACAGTGGGCACTCGATAACGATAACACCCAATAACACTTCGGCGGAATATCAATATAGCTCAAGTCTATTATTATTATATGGGCATAAACCATAAAGGGCGGACTAGTGGATCCCGCCAACCAAGAGGTGTGGGTTCGATTCCCGCTTATGTCCTAGATCCTACACCACAACATAGTTTTTCTAGAGGAAGGTAATGCCTATCGACATAAGCGGGACTCGAACTCGTACCTCTTGTCTCGCAGGGCTGTGCACTATCCACTGGCCCACCGATGCACCTAATGCTTAGGTGAATATGCCATTTTCTTCGAAAAGATTATAATATTTGTTGAAACAATCCCCAACTATTAATCTTTATATACGCAAACATTAAAATTTTTGTATAGTTGTATAATCGTCAGGGCCCAAACGATAAACAGTCCAAAAATGCGATAACAATCGTATTAAAAGTTGTATTTTTGATGCGATTTATATAGTTCTTCAAAGTTATCGTTGACTTTTTAGTATACGAATTTATCTAGCTAGGTGAAAAATGCCTGAAAAATGCAAAAATATATTATTATATTTTACAATTGGAAAAATAGGAATTTGGATTTGTGCAAGAATAAAACTATTGTTTAGGAAATCACAGTAATATCCTGTATGGTAAGGCTTTTAGACAAAACACCACTAGAAGCTAAACTCGATCTTCCTTTCAGACTGCAACCAAATTAGGTTATTGGTTTCCTTTGTCACTTAATGATCTTCTAGAGTGATCTATATTTTATTTCTTGTGTCGAGCTCGCACCTCTTGTTTTCTATATCTTATTTCTTGTAGCGTCATACAAATTATACATCTTTTGTTAGGTAATTTAAAACATATATGTTTGTGCTTTTGTGTTTCCCATTTTATCCCAAATTTTAAAGTAACATTTTTGAACGAAATTAATATTTTCTTCAGAGACTATGGTTTTCGGGAGAGTACAGCCATAACAACCATATCGGGTCAAAGCCTGAATCACTATTTGTCTTTTTTTCTGCTTCCTTCACTAAATACTTTTTTTTACGTGGTTGGATTTTAAGTCCTACGGCACAACCTAGTTTTTCTAGGAGGTTCATTCCTATCGACATGAGCAGGACTCGAACTCGCACCTCTTGTTTGGCGGAACAGTGCGCTATCCACTGGCCCATCGATGTCACCTATCGATACTACTAATTCTTACTAAATGACGATAGTAACAATTAGCTTAGGTTAGCTTACATGGTAGGCTCTTAGTGGTCTTTAAAGTCCTTGGTGGTGACGGGTATTTAAGTATTGAAGTATTGTTCGTGTTTAGTTAAAGAGTTTTTTTAAATCTGTAATTGAATTGGATACTACAGACAAGAGATTTTTAAAATATGTTGATTTTTGGGTCTCAGGACTGGATAAGTGCATAGAAGATGCCTGACCCTCTTAGAAAAACTAGCTTGTCGCGTAGGACTTGAAATCCACGTTAAAAAAAAGTTCATCAGTGAAGAAAGCAGAAATAAAGACAATTAGCGCTTCAGGCTGGGATCCGATAGGGTTGTTATGGCTATATAATAATAATAATAGTTGGAAACATTTTGTTTTTTAATGGTTTCTAAATCTTAATATTGTTTTCAACTTTCGTTTTTTTATTATTATTATATGGCCATAACAACCTTTTCGGATCAAAGCCTGAAGCACTTTTTTTCCATAATTTCTGCTTTCTTCACTGAACATATTTTTTTAAGTGGGTGGATCAAAAATCCTACACTACAACCTAGATTTTCTAGGAGGGTGATGCCTATCGACATGAGTGGGATTCGAACTCGAACCTCTTGTTTGGCGGTACTGATCCACCGAGGCCCTTTCGCGTTTAGGCTTTTTCTTTTGGTTTTCTAGCTTTTTTCATGAACAACTGGTTCAAAATATGGGGTTTTCACTGTACTATTTGGATATGGATATATAAGTATATATATATATATATATATATATATATATATATCATATGTGTGCATTGTGTGTTGCTTTTGTTTTGTGTTTCACGCCCACTCGATGGGCTCACGTTGTGCCCACTTTGAGCCCTCCTCACGCCTCAGCCCTCACTCCTCTTCCCCGTGAACAATCACAAATTTTCCGCTCCGCTCCGCCGCTCAGCCGCGGCGAAAAAAGCAGAAATGCAAAATGCAAACAATGCAAAAGGAAAAATACAAAAAAACAAAGAAAGAAAGAGAGAAAGAAAGAAGGGGAAAGAGGAAAATGAATAAATTGACTAAAAGCACACATTTCGCACGCTTCGCCTTTTGCGCTCTTTTGCGCTCTCGATTCGTCCACGCTTTGTTTTTACTGTGTTTTCCTCTTTGTTTTTGTGCTTTGCGTTTGTTGTTGCGGCGCAGCGCGAAGGCAGCGCAGCGCTGCCGACAGCAACGCAGCACGACGCGACGCGGCGCAGGGCAGCGCAGATAAAAACAAAAATTGGCAAACGTGCGCCAAGTCGCATTTAATTTATCGTTTTGTTTTGTTTTCTCGCTGCATTTTGAAGCTATTTGCATAGACCTCGGCGAAAGCCACAGCCGCAGCCGCAGCCGCAGCCGAAGACGAAGCCAAGGCAGAGGAGTGTAGGAGCGCGGAGTGGGGAGGAGGCGGACAGGAAAATGAAGATAGAATCGGCTATTTTTAGATGATTACAGACATAGGGATGTACATATATACATACATACATACATATATGCACATAGACTTGGCCATAGTCCCACTTGGAAGCTCTATATATACATATATATTTATGAAACTTCGATGTCTGATAAAAGAAAACTAGTATTTGGTGATTACGATACTTAATCCGGTCAAAGACTGAAGAACTATTTTCCTTTATTTCTGGCTTTCTTCATTGAGGAACTTTTTTTACGTGGGTGGATTCCAAAACCTATGCCACAACCTAGTAATTCTAGGAGGGTCATGCCTATCGACGTGAGTGGGACTCGAACTCGCAGCTCTTGTTTGGCGGGACAGTGCGCTATCCACTGTTCCACCGAGGCCCATATATATATATATAATATTATGATATATATCAGTATTATCGCTGCTTCAAAATTATACTGTGGTTACACATTTGAAATTTGAGTTTAAGTTTTAGGGTGCTCGTTTTCGGCCACTTCTGAGTCTTATAACTTCGGTGTTTATAAGCCGATCGTTCTGAAATTAAAATGAAATTCAAATTCAGGAATATTTGAAAACATATTCATAAATATATATTCTATAATCGAACCATGTAGAAAATATAAGCTCTTATTAACGAGAGACGAATTTAGGATGGACAAACATTTTGAATGCAACTTTCTGCATGGTGTCTACAGGCACCAATACACATACCAAATTTTATGACTTTAGCATAAAAATCGTGGCTGCTGAATACATTTCGTCACTTTCCGGGAAAATGGAGGAGTGTATCAAAATTTTGGAAAAATTTCTTACTTCTGTATCTAATCATGACCCTATTTACTGAATTTGGTGTCGATTGCTCCATAAATGCCAAAGTTATGGCCATTTTATCGAAAATCATTTTTATTGATTATAGGGCGAAGGGGGCGTTGCATCCGAAATTTGAAACAAACTCGCACTGCGTATGGTATATACGGACCTTCATACCAAATTTGAAGTCTGCAGCCTTTGTAGTTTCTGAGATCGGCAGACGGACATGGCTTATGAGGTCTGCCACGCCTCTTTCTGCCTGTTACATACATTCCCATTTTTCAAATTGGATCAGAGTATAACAAATTTGATGCCACTTTCGCAATAGGATCTTTGGGTACCTACATACCAAATTTTAATAACTCTTGCATATAAACTGTGGCTGCCAGACACCTTTCATGATTTTCTGAGAAATTGGAGGGGTGTATCAAAATTTTATATCAGAATTTTATATATATATATATATACCACTGAAACGCGTTTTCCAGGCGAATGTATTGCATGTAACAGTATACGCCTATAGTTCCTTCCAGAACTGTAAGGAGGAAAAAATAAATTGATTTGAATTTGTCCATCTGTTCCCCAATTTTTGAGCTATCATAATGAAATGTTGCATTGATTGTCAGACTTCTTTTGTAGACTCTCAGTTAATTTGTCGAAACCGGCGGGATCGGTTTATCAGTTGCCCTGCAACTAAAAGTCTGTTGCGGCCAGAATTATTAATTTTCAGAATTATTCATCTAATCCTATAAAATAAATTTTTGCTTCCCTTTATGAATTCCATTTTAAGCGATCAATATATAATATAATTCATCCATAGAGCCCTTACCAAGGAATCCAATAACTTAAATGGTCTAACGATACAACGTTGGATCGAGGATATTTTTTCCAAATCATTTGGTTTCAATTCAAAAGAGTGCGAAATCTTAGAAGAAAATGCTTCCATAATTGTTATGGTGGTGTTTTTTCTCAATAAATCTTATCTTAAGATCCTGCAAGGATTGATAATTGACACTCAAAATGCTGAGATCTAATTGTTAAAATTGGTAAAATGATACAATTATTTCAAGGTAAATAAGAAAATGGTTTATAAGACTGGAACGACGTGCAAACAATATATTATCAACGATACTTCGATACTTTGTATAAACAATATTTTGCCTAAATTTTATAAATAATATTATAATATGAAATAACGTAGTACAGGAATTGATTAAAACAAGAAAGAAAAAGAAATATGTTGGGAAACTCAAGGAGGTTCTCTCAGAAGGAGCCGACGACATACCCTGAAACCAGATTATTATTATTATTATTTACATTTTTAGGTGTATTATAGTCAAGTATTATAGTCAATAAGCCATAAATGTCATAGGCGAGTTAATATTAATCTATGTATATACCAAAACTGGTATGGTAATTCTTTATTTTTAGCGTATAATAATAGGTTTTCATCGAATTACAGGTGAGTATTGACAGGTAATCAAATTTAAATATACACTTGAGCTGCATATGGTAGTCACGCACCCACATACCAAATTTGGTAACTGTAGCTATTATATAGTCTCTGAGATCGAGGTGTTGAAACAGGTAGACGGACAGAAGAGGGTGGAGATAGACGCGGCGAAATCGACGCGACTGCTGATGCTGGTGAGGAATATATATCTATTGTCCTTGGCTTTGATAGGTTCAGCTTGTAGGAAGGACTTGAACTTAAGAGCTGAAACTGTCTGAGGAACTGGAACCGGCCACAACCTGCCCAAGTGCCCGCTGTGTGCGGACTTCTGGCGGTCACTGTGCTCTGTGTTTGGGAATAATACGAGTATCTGCGCTTTGAGCAAATAAAAATAAATATGCAAAAAGCAAAAGCAACAAAAGCAACAACAACAACAAGTCGAGAAGGCCTTAACCCCAATAAAATTTTGCGAAAACAATTTACAACAAACACGCCGAAAAAATGAAAATTAAAATTATATAAATAAATAATTAAACGAAGCGAAAAAACCGCTTGAAATCTGTTTTTGTTGTTCTTTTTAGAGCCAGTTGGCTTCAATGTGGGGGCGTGACAGTTTAAAGCGAAAGTTTGCAACGGAATTTGCCAAATCCAAACAACAGATGGCGCCACAGTTGATATTTCAAGTATTTTGTTTATGCGATCGAAACAACTGAAGGAGGGACCAGCACTGTGCGGGGTGAACCGATTTATGTTTACAGTAAACTTAAGACTATATGAGAGCAGCAGCTTTATAATACATCCTACACTTTGGAATGAAGCTTCATTCATACTATCAAAACTATCTGTCTTATACTTACAATACTGTATAGTTAGTTAGGACACATGTTAAAGCGGATAATGGCAATATATAGACATTGTCATCGTTCAAAAATGTAGACACTTTTCCAGTGTGTTTATGATTTTTTCTTCTTTTTAGATTTCCCAACTTCCCAACGCATGCGATGCTGATAGATGATATGTGATCTATTTGAAATATTGGGCCATAGCAAGGTTTATCTATGCCCACTGAACCATCAAAAACTCTAGGCCATTGATAGGCTTATCTATACTGTTCCGATCCAAATCCTATGTAATGCAAATTTTAGAATAGTTTAATTAGCGGATAAACAAAAATTTGGTAAGAAACTTAAGAAATTTTATGCAAACATTTTTCGTCTAGCACAATGACTGTAGATTATTATAATATGGCCATAACAACCCTATGGGTTCAAAGCTTCAAGCATTATTTTTTCTTAATTTATGCTTCCTTCAACTTTTTTTACGTGGGTGGATTTCAAGTCGAACGCCACAACCTATTTTTTCATGCCTATTGACATGAGCGGGACTCGAACCACACCTCTAGTTTGGCGGGACAGTACGCTATTCACTGGTCCACCGAGGTCCCCAATGTAGATGTTATTCATTTTTAATTGATTTGCCTGTTGAAAAACTATGTTTTTGGATAGGGTGTGTCATCAAAGATTTCAAATAAAATGTTTCTGCGAAATTTGAAGCTTTTTGATCTTAAAATGTTCGACCAAGACGAGATCATACAGACAAAAAAACAGACAAACGTACAAGACCAAATCGTATCGTCAGATAATGCCGATCTCGAATTGAGATAGTTAGTACATTTTATGCCTGCTTTTGCATGTTTTAATTTTGATTTGAAAAGAAATACTTATCTATTTGATATAAGAAACTGAAAAGTTTTAGATATTGCAGCTCAAACATATTTGGAAAGAAAATGGAAATTATGATGGAAAAGGAATATATGAGACAATTATGGAATATTTAAGAAAGATATATGCACCTGTTTCTAATATAATACTACAATATAGCAATATACAAATTTTTGAGATAAAATATTAAATATGAGATAAGAATACTTAACCTTAAAAGTTTATGAAATTTGAAAATTGTCTAATATATATAAAATAATATATGTTTTGTTAGACCGACTTGTCGGAGTGGAATTCGGTTGTGCAGGAAGAAAATTCACTTTGGTCAGAAGTTTCCCATGCATTGAAAAAAACATCGTAAAGTTATCTGAAGAATGTTCAGGAGGGAAATATAAACCGAATTGGTCATGTCCGTCTGTCCATCTATTTGTCTGTGTATATGCTAGATCACTTTGGAAGTTATCGCACTGAAACTTAACAGATAGACTTCTTTTTTAAAGACGTGTCAAACTTATTGAACAGGTTAAATATAAAGAGTCGGATTCGCTCATATTCCCCCACATTGCTCTATTCTATTGCTCTACCAAATTTCAAAAAGATCGAACCATTATATCATATGGCAGCGATATAAGTCGATTTTACCCAAATTTCCTTCTTTTTTTTTTGCATGTTTTTGGTTTCGTTAGGATCGAAACACATTATCATATAGCTGCGCTATAATAAAAGGTCAGGTTTGCTTTTTCCCAATTTTTTCAAGCTATTAATTCGAAATTTCACAGACTGTTTAGATTCTTAACTTACTATTGCTCTACGAAATTTTCTAAAGATCTGACTACTAAATCATATAAATGTTATAAAAATAGATTTTAAACAAATCAGCCATGTTGTTTTGGTTCGAAATCGTAAACTAATCTATTCTTATAAACAATTATTATTATATTGCCATAAGAAACCCATTGGGTCAAAGCCTGAAGCACAATATAAGTTTTTCTAGGAGGGGCACGCCTATTGACTTGAGTGGGAATCGAACCCACACCTCTTGCTTGGTGGGACAGTGCGCTATCCACTGGTCCACGGAGGCCCCATTCTTATAAACAATATTTCTATATAATCTGTAAAGTTTTAAAAAGAGTATGAAATCCTCGGCGTGTCTAAGATAATTCTTCCTTAACTGTTTTTAATTTTATAAAAATGTATTTATAATGAGTCCTTAGCTGGTAACCCCTAGAGTTGCGGGTGGGATTGGAGTCCACTCTAATGGTTGGGACTGGCAGCCACTGCTAGGGTGGCGCTTGAGGGTGGCAACGCATCCAACCTGTCCATGCAACACCCCCAAAGCTCGCGCTGGAAGGGCCAAAATGGTGTTGGGTTCGGGCAGGTTTTGGGCAGGTTTTGGGCTGGCAATTTTACCGGTAGCTTTGCCGTTACCGGGTAAAAAAGAGCGAGCGAGAGAGAAGGCGCAAATGTGCACGCAAACATAGAGCTTGCAGGCGGCAGGTGTTGCCTTGTCGGTGTTGTCGGTGTTGTTGTTGTTGTTGTTGTTATTATTGTTGTTATTGTTGCATCGGAGTCATTGTACGACCTTTAAATTTGCCATTGGATGGATTTTCGCATGGTCGTTTGCCATGCCATTCCCGATCGGATCGGATCGGGCGGGACCGGTCGCACGTTGGGCGCCATTTTTACTGCCCCGCCTGGCATTCGAGCCATTAGTCAGCTGCCGTTAATCAGCTTATCAGGGCCCCGAGACAATCGAACAAGTGCCGTTTAGTCTATGACTGGAGCTCTGACTGTGCCCGTGCCCCACGTGACTAATACCATATTTCCTTATATCATACATAGAGTTTTTGCCATTTGAAGTATTTTACTCATATTGAGATCCAAAAAATTGTTAACTTAACACAAAAACAAGCAAGGTAGGATTATTTTATATATATACAACCCTATCGGGTCACAGCCTGAAGCACTATTTGCCTTTTTTTTCAGCTTCCTTCACTGGGGATCTTTTTTACGTGGTTGGATTTCAAATCCTACGCCGCAAACTAGTTTTACTAGGGGCACCATGCCTGGGCATCGAACCTCTAGAGTTCTTGTTTGTTTTTGAACCATCTCATATCTTGGGATCATGAGACTGGGTTGAGTTTTTAACTAATCAGTCGGCGCTTCAGTAATTCAGTCTGTCAGTTAAGATCTGCTTCAGTATACATTATGGCGGTTCTCTTGACATAGAGAGATTGGTCAGCTGGAAATTTGGCGGTATACAATATTCTGATTCACTAACTAATCCATTTCTCAAATGGGTGACTAAATTATTGGAATCCATCATCCATCATAATAAAAATTTAACATTCCCATGTGTTTCCGTGATATAATCTACTGCCCTATAAGTGCACCTGAGCCCAAACGTCTTCAAAGAAATTCATAAATGCTGCAGATATCGACGAACTGACAAAAATAGTTTCAAACCACATTATATTATACTTTACATCTATATAATATATAATTTTATATATTATTATATTGTATATATAATATATAATTTTTTATATTATTATATATTATATATAGTATTAGTTTTTTATGCCCCTTCGCAACATGGTTAATTATAGTTATTTGGGAACATTCGGAGGCCGGGATATCTTTCCTCTAAAACCCGGGCCCGTTGAATGTTTCGAAACATATGGATTCATCCAGATTTTTTACTTCATCTTGGTTAAAAATTCTGAATGTGAATGCTTAGTGGAAATCGACAAATAAGAAAAGAACTTCTGAAGGTGGACTCAAGTCAGACACAACTGGAGTTCCCTAAAAATTTTATCGAAGAAAATTTTGACAAGAATCCACAAGTGGAGAAATTGAGAAATTTAAACTAAGGCAAATCCTGTAAAATGACAATAGATAAATATAATAGGTTTTTTACTAAATTGTAATTGACGACGAAGAATGATACCCAAAGGTACGAAGAAAATGTTATCTTTTTTAGGATCGTTCTTAAAAAACAAACCAAAAAAACATGTTATTTTGAACCTCAGGCTTGTGTTGTTAAGATAATGTAAAATCTCTATAGTATCCGCTGTATTCGTCATATATTGTTTATAAGAGTTAAGATTAGTCATCGAACTAAGAGCATTTGCTGTAATAAAAAGATATAAAAATTTTTTGTTCCTTAAATTTTAAAAGGACACAACAAACTGTTGCCTAAAAATTAGACAAAATTTGTCAAAGAGTGAAAAAATATTTTAAAGATAATCAAATCCTTTAAAAGAACTTGATCCAGAAGTAGTTTTTCATAGCTTCTGTAAATACTGCCTCGAAGCTGAGCTTAAGTATATGAGATACATATCTATTTCACTAATGTTACTCTGATGTTCTTCAAAAAAGGAAAAAGAATGTAAAATAGTTAAGTTATAAGTTAAAATTTAGTAAGTTTTTCACAAAGTGAATCCCTATATGGTATAAGCCGACTCAACTCAGTCCGCCATCTACGTGATCCGTAAATACCATACGCAGATCAAGGTTATTTTTAATTTTGGATGCCACGCCCCCTTTGCCCGATAATCGCTAAATTCGTTTATCAATAGAATGGTCTCTAACTTTAGCATTTATAGAGCTATTATACATATATCCTTGGCAAATTGGTGTAAAATAATTTTTTAAAATCTGCCATAAAGTTCCGGTAATTGCTCATAGAACAAATCATCAAATATGTATGTATATGTACATCCAACCGCCTTGTTTCATTCCATAAAATACGTAAAAGATATTTATTATGTGGAAATTGAAAATGATTTCGAAACACGCAATAAAACAATATATATTATTTTGCTGGTTGAATTATATGTTTTACACTGTTAAAAGTGATAAATTTTAAAGAGCATAGTTAATATAGGACTGATACACCGAGAATTATGCATACTATATAGAGTACAGATTTTCAATATAAATCCACCAATATTCCACTAAAATTTTTACCCCAAAAGCTTTTCAGTAAACTAATTTATTATTTATGTTCGAAATAGGCAAATCATCGTCATTATCGATCACTCCCGACCAGCGTGTTGCATATATTATATCATAGAACTTTTTATCTCGAGACAACGAGTTCTTTTAACCATTTCGTTTTCGTTTAATTTCTAATGAAACCAATTATTTTCTATGATCTATTTTCGAATATTTGTATTATTTGAAAGTGTCAGAAGTATATTTTCAATGCCGAAATTTTCATACATTTTCATTATGTTTTCATGCATGAAAATTCCAATTTCAGCATGTGGGAAAAATACCACAGACGATACTTATTATTCATTTTCCATTTTAATGACAATTTTATTTATTTATTGTGCTTTGCTTTTTGACAAAAGAAGCAGAAGAAACACAAGAATTTTTCTAAAAATATTTCACAAATATTTTAGAAATTTGCAAAAATTAGAGTAGGACTGACAAGGGTTAAGCTTTTGGCGGACAAAAGGGGTTAATATATTAACAAGAAAATATGACAATAAAAAGTTATTATATAGTTTATGTTAGTAATTGTTTGTATTTTTTATGTTTGCCAGGGTATTTGCTAGTCGACTACTTGTGGCTTTTATTATCTTATCTGCTTTGTTATTGTTGCATTTGCATTTGCGTCACAGCAAACACACAGAGAAAAGGAAAACAAAGAAGACAACAACAACAACAACAACAAATTTGTTGACCAAATTGTCGTTAATTGTGCTCGGTCGGAGGGGGCGGGGAGACACATGGGCGTGGCTGGAAGCTATTTTTGCAAAAAAAACTGTTTGTTTGCCATGATATGATGTATATGTATAATATATATGTATGTGTGTACATAGCACATAATAAATTTGTTGACTGCATTTTATGAAATTGTTGTTGTTTTATTATACAATTTTTTTTTGGTTTTTGTTTTTGTTGTTTTTTGGACTGTATTTTTTTCGCTCATTTTTTGTATTTTTCTCATTTTCATTTCACATATTCCACATTTGCTGTATACGAACAGCGCTTACATATAGATTGAATACATATATGTATATGTATGCATGTGTATGTACATCGCACATGGCGATGATTGTATATATATACATAATATATATGCATGTGTGTGTATATAGACGTGTGTGTGTGTGTGTGTGTGTAACTGACATCACCGACAACAATGACAAAGCAACGTGCGCGTCGTGCAAAAACAAAGCTAAAAACCAGTAAACACATCAGCCATCCGCTCTCAAGCTCTCTCCAAAGAGAGAGAGAGAGCAGACAGTCATATACATCGAAGAGAGCAAGTGTAATGAGCAGTGATGTCATTTTTTTCTGAGCAAAAAAAAGCTAGATTAAGAAGAAAACCCCGTTAAAAACCCGGTATTCCATGGACAAAAAGCCGAAAAAAGCGGTTTTTTAGAAAATATTTAAAAAAGCTAGATTAAGTTGAAAAACCCGTTAAAATAGCGGAGTTCCATGGGCAAAAAGCCAAAAACAAAGCGGTTTTTTAGAAAATATTTAAAAAGGCTAGATTAAGAAGAAAAACCCGTTAAAAAAAAAACGGAATCCCATGGGGAAGAAGCCAAAAAAAGCGGATTTTTAGAAAATAATTTTTTGTTTGTTTTTTTATTCAATTGAAAATATTATATTAAACTAAAGGAACTGGGGCCTCGGTGGATCAGTGGATAGCGCTCTGTCTCGCCAAACAAGAGGTGCAAGTTCGAGTCCCGCATGAGCCTCCTAGAAAAACTAGGTTGTGGCGTAGGATTTGAAATCCACCTACGTAAAAAAGTTCTTCAGTGAAAGAAGCGGAAATTAAGAAAAATAGTGATTCAGGCTTTGACTCGATAGTGTTGTTATGGCCATATATAAATATAAAGGAACAAAAAAAGAAAAACAAAGGAAATTTATCGACATTTGATATATAAATAAATAATAGTTTAATTATATTTAACAAATCTTCCAAATATTCTTCATCTTAAATAAAATAGTGTTTAATGTTTCAACGCTTAAAATATTTCTTATATTGGTTTTATGAAAACGCGCTCGACATCGGCGTTTGACAAGGAAAGAGTCTGCATTTCCAGAGCAAATAATGCAAATTCTTGAAATCGGCAATTCCCGCCAAAGTCCCTGTATTTTAGAACTTCATTCCAAAAGCTGGCTGTGTCATCGACATTTCCCCACGGGACCAGGGTAATTTCATTATACTGTCGGTCGATTTGATCAATGTTTGGTGTACCAAAATACTCCAGGATTGTAGTTAAGCTATTTTTCGATATTGTTCCGATAGAAATACTTTTTTAAAATTTTAACCGCCAAATTCAATTAAAACAGCACTTAAAAGTTTTACACAGTTCAAAAAAAGCCGAATTTGACGGAGGAAAAAGCGAAAATGGCATCACTGGTGAAGAGCGCGCTTATGTATTGGAGAGCCAGAAAAAACCGGCTGCTGCCTGGCGGCGTAGCCAAATGACACGTGAGCTTTGCGGCGAGCGAGAGAGAGAGAGAGAGCGAAGAAGCAAAACAAGTTTTCAATTTACCAATACAAATGCAAAAACAGTAAGAGAGCAGCTTTGCTGTGTGTGTGTGTTTTGTGTTTTGTTTTGCCATCGCACGCGGAGGAGAGTGAAAGAGAGAGTGCATTACCAATACACCCTGACACACATAACATATATACATATATATCTATATGTAAACACCCTCACGCAAGTGTTGTTGTTGTTGTTGTGCTTTAATAACAAGTTTGTGCTTGTCGCGTGATTTTTTTTCTTTTTTCATTTCTAAAAAAACAAACAATACATTCATGGGCGTTGCTCTCTGCCCCCAAAAGAAAAGAGATTTCAACCTGCTGTCTCTTTGTCTCTTTGCCTCTGGCTTTGTCTGTGTGGGTGTCACTCGCTCCGTCTCGCTCGCACGCACCGCTCGCCTCTTTATTATTGTAGGTCATAAATGCATTCACATGACTGCGTTTCCCTGTGCAACAGTGTGTGCGTGTGTGTGTGTGTGTGTGTGTGTGTGTGTGTGCGAGAGCTTGGTCAAAGAGCGCCAGAACGCCAGAGAGAGAGCTTGAGAGAGCGCGCGAAAGACAAAGTGTGAAAGAACGCGAATTGTGAAGAGAGCAGAGAAATCCGCATTTTGTTGTTGTGTCTTTGCTTCAGCTTGTGCTACGTGTACATTTGGCGTGCGCTACGCGGACGGGCATATGCGTTCGCAGAGAGCGCAGAGCCCAGCTCGTTGAATAACAGGCAAAAGCTTGTACAGTCGAACTTCATTATATAGAAACTTCATTATACAGAAATTATACATGTATTTAAATTGGAACGAAAAAGTTGTGTGTTTGAAA
>JBANCY010001092.1:0-14279 GCA_037040045.1 Phorticella flavipennis | reverse complement strand
GGACGGACAGACGGACAGACAGACGGACAGGGCTAAATCGACTCCGCTATTGATCCTGATCAAGAATATATATACTTCATGGGGTCTGCCACGCCTCCTTCTGCCTGTTACATACAATCCAACAAACCTATCATACCCTTCATAACAATTTTCAATTCGGAGCAGGGTATAAAAAAAATCAAGGTATATTTTTTTTTTATCAATTTTATTTTGTTGTTTTTGTTGCTTTGTTCACTCTGTTTAAATTTTTTTTTGTTTTTTGTTTTTTTTTTCATTAATTCTAAATGTACGCATTTAAGATAAAATATGTATTAATTATTAATTATTAATTATTAATTTTTAATTACTAAAATTGTAGATTTCTGTTTTTTTTTTAGTTTTCACTACCAAAGAACAGCTTGAATTGCTGTTTTTAGGTTACGTTTCATAGTTTTTCTCTCAGTTTATGATCTTTTCTTCGATATATTTATATATATAGAGATATATATATATATAATATAAGGCTAAATTGTTTACTACAACATTATATACTCGAAGCTATTGTTGTTGTTGTTGTTTATTAATATTAAATTATCAATTATTATTAACAAAATTTTCATCTTTTTCACTTTAATTAATTAATTGCTAAAATGCCAGCTGAAACGCCCCAAAACTGGACAAAAGGCTACTTAATTATTATTATTATTTTTATTATTTTTATTATTTTTATTATTATTATTATTATTATTATTATTATTATTATTATTTTGCATATAGTTTACGTGTCACGTTTTAGTTTAAAATCTAAAGTTGTGTATGATATATATATATATATGCTTATATATATACTTGTTACTATATACTATATAAACCTCCATATCATATCAAGTTCTGTTCTTAAGTTTTGCTTTTGGCTTTTATTTCTAACATTTTTTGAAAAATTACACACATACACACACACACACACACACTACAGACACACATACAAAATCTTCCCTCATCTATATAAAATATTAAACAATTTTCCATATAAACTGTAAAAATTTTTCTTTAGCATACGAAAAACTTACGAAAAACATCCGAGAAACATACGAAAAACATACGAAAAACATATGAAAAACTTACGAAAAACATACGAAAAACCTGCGAGAAAACGTGTGTTTTTAATGACTTAAAGAGGGAACTGGAGTTGTAGGGGTTCTGGGGTCCTTAGGGTTCGATCATAGAAGTAACTCAACTCAACTCAACTGATAACAAACCTATCGGGTCAAAGCCTGAAGCGCTATTTGGGTAGATTTCAAATCCTACGCCACAACCTAGTTTTTCTAGAAATGGAATCACACCTGGCCACGCCTAAAAACACCTTTGTTGAAGGAATTTTTGACGCCACCAAAACAATTCCACTCACGTTGGTCAGATGTAGGATTCATTCTAAGTCAAAAAATAATATTTCATCGGTTTGCAGAAGAGTTTTAATAGAAGGGTTTTGAAAAAAATGCATTTTTAGCAAAGTCCCAAACATTATGATTTTAGTTCAAATTTCTATCGCAAAGTTGTAATCGAAAAAAAAAAAATCCATCATTTAAACACGAAGTCCTCCTAACCAGAAGAACTGAACAATTTGAATAAGATCGCTTCACTAGTTTCTTAGAAATCGAGAAACGATTGATAGCGATTTTCGAGAAAAACAGCGTCAAAGCTTAAAGCTGGAACAAAAGCTATATATGTAGCCTGACGGGCCGCTCTCCCAATAGTTACATAACCTACCTATAACCTACACTTTTACTCCGAATGTCGGGAAACTTTCAGATAACATTTTAAGATATAACAAAAAATCGATTTTTTGACATTTAGAAAACCCATCTAACCCCTCTAAAGGGTGCTAATAAAAATATTGCATTCCCAGAGACTGAAGACCCATTTCAGGATGATTTGAATCGGTTGGTTTTCCAGAGACTGAAGACCCATTTCAGGATGATTTGAATCAGTTGGTTTCTAAGATAAATCGCAAGGAGAATTGAATTTTGAAACGCAAATCCCGAGGAAAAAATAGAGAAATATGATCAAATACTTGAAAAAATCTCGAGGGGAAGGTCGTGTTATAGGGAAACTGTTGGAGGCAAAATACACACAGGTTTTCGGCCGAACCGACTGGATACTGTTGATAGGAAAATTAAGAAATTTAATGTCAAGAAGTCCAATCAACAGATTATAATACAAGAAAATCGAATAGGGAAGCGAGAGGATCTCAACAAATTTCTGAAAAATCGGATCACTTTATCATATAACTGTCCTCCAGCTAAATAAATGTCGCATATTACCTAGAAGCTATTACAAGCTATTTGATTCAAATTTGATATACACTTATGTTTCTTCAATGTGTACAACTTTTACCAAATTTCAGAAGAATCGGACCACTTTGTCATAACGCTGCCACGAAAAGAAGATGCATATATCCCAAGCATTTCAAGCTATATTTATGTTTAAGGTTCTATTTTATAGATCGGGCTAGTATATCATATAGAACTGAAAAACACAAAAAGACTGCAGATATTTCTCATGTTAGATTATTAGATGGAAATTTTTAAAACAAATCTAGCACCATTTTCATTCAATGTTTCTCTATTTAAGCTACGAAAGGAGTATAAAATCTGCATTGTGACCAAAATAATGCTTCCCAACTTAACTTCGTTTGACTATCGAAACCCAAAGGCTTTATATAAGAAGTATATAGTAATGTGTAGGGGTAGATCATGTTCTGTAGTACAGTTTTTTGGATTTTCTTACAAATTTTCTCGCATGTTTTGAGAAAAACTCATAGTATGAACTATATACAAATATATATGTAATAATATGAAGCGTTAGACATTTTTTTGGGGGGAATTCTACACATTTTGAACCATATTTGAGGGAAAAACACACAAAGTAAAGTTAGTCAAATCAAGAAGTATATAACATATAAGACAGATATAATGAAAACTATAAGGAGAAACCAAAGAAGTGAAGACTATATACTATATATACAACTAGGTATAATATATATATATGTATTGGTCTATGTAAGGAAAACTGTTTTTGCATTTATTTTTTGTTTTTTGTTCTTTGTATCTTTATTTTTGTTTTTTTTTTCTCTTTTCTCTTTTGTTTGTAATAATAATATATATAGATATATATAGGTATATATATCCATCTATATATATGTATATAATATATATATATATATGTGTTCTCTTCAATTAAATGCTAAAAATTAATTATACAAAAAAAATTGTTATATAATATATAAGGTATATATATAAAGTTGTACAACTAGGTTTAATAGTATTGTTGTTGTTGTTTTTTTTTGGGTTTTTGTTGTTTTTGTTTTTGTTGTTTTTCATTTACTTTAATAAAAAGCTAATTTACGCAAAATACAAGTGATTTTCAGAGGGCGAAACGGGTTTTGGGCGAAACGGTTTGGGGGTAAACCGGTTCGAAGGGAAATGGGTTTAAGGAGGAACGAGTTCGGAGAAGAACGAGTTCGGAGAACAACGAGTTCAGTGGAGAACAACGAGTTCGGAGGGAATGGGTTCGGGAGGGACGGGTTAGGGGGGGTATATATATATATATAACCGTTATCACACACACACACACACACGCATAAGTTATATACAAATACACACACAGACACCCACACAGAACCAAGTACAGTAAACACAAAACATATGCATATATAATCTAAGCCCTTAACCAGCCAGCTTAAAACTGGCGCCGAACCTCCCTAAAAACCTGATAAAACCCTATTTTATAAAGAAATTAAACCTTAAAATTTGACATAATTGTAACGCTCTCAACCGAACCCTTTCTCTCACACAACACACACACAACACACACACAAAGCCAACGCTTATGTTTAAGGTTTTTATATAAAAAATCACTGTTTTTATTATACAGTTTTCAATAGTATTATTTATATTTTTATACTTTTTTTAACTAAGCCACACACTGGTTGGTTTTCTATGTGTATTTTACGAACTTAAGGCCTGTTTTTACGAATTATTGGTCTGTTCTTTTCGGTATATTGCTATTACATACATATATATGTATATATTCATCAGCATTTTTAAGCTTTTTATAATAATATTAATAATTATAATAATAATAATAATATTAATACACATATAACTTAAGGTCAAATGGAAGTACATGTGTTTTTCTCTTGTATTCCCCTCGTATCTATATAGAAAATGCCTTTTATTAGAACAACATTGAAAGCCCCCGAAAAGAAAGATCATAAATAATATATATATATATATATATATATATATATATATATATGCTGTAACTGTATATTAAGGTATGTTATAAAATTGTTGTTGTTGTGGTTGTTGCAAAAAAAAAAACAATTCTCTACTCTTGACTTTTGAGCATCATATGATATATTGCTATGGCAGCTATAAGGCTAGAAGCTTTATGTATTCTCTATATGTATATTAAAACGCAAGTGTGCGTGTGTGTGTGTATATATGTTACTCTTCAGATTTCACATTATATATCCAAACACAACCAGCCCCAAGCACAATATAAAAAACAACTCTAGGGTATCTGCACGTTGACTACACCCTGTAGCCTACAAACATTTCTTTAAAATGGAGTATACATTTCGATATATCGTACACAATTGAAAGTTCTTAAAAAATTTCAGAAAACATGGTACAAAAACGACATACAGTTTTGTTTTGGGGCAGCTCTATATATGATCTATAGTTCTATGGCGCTTACACTTCCTTCTCCTCTTCCTTTTCCTCTACTTCTTTCTCTTTTATCTATAACTTTACAAACTGCAGCACCAAGTTAAGGTTCTACTTCAGCTATGGATCAAGAAAAAAATAGAAAAATTTTACTTGAATTTAACATTTTTCAAACTATTTACAAAACGTTTTTGAAAAAAAAAAGTAGGACACGTTTTATTATAATACATGCAACAAGGCGATATATATTTCATTGAGCTCTCTTCTTTTATAAATAATCTTCAAAAATCAAACAAATATGAGGCAGCTTTATCTACGATAAACCGTAGAGTTTATGCACTTTTTGAAGTTGTTGGGGAATCCCAAGTAAACCAGTAAATTCTCAGCATAGGACACTAAAGGACCCCAACCAAAATGCCCTATATCAGCCATGTAAAGACCAGTTTTCTTCTGAAATTTGGCAGAATGTTAGGTAATATAGCTACGAAAGTGCTTGAAAATTTTGAAATTAAATAGCTAAAAAACTATGGAAAATATGAGCATAAAACGATCTTTCGTGGTATGATATAGTGCGGGGTTCCAAGCAGTTTCGGGCAGCTTCTCTACGTATAGAGAGAGTACTTTATATAGACACAGACAGACGATTGCAATATAACTGTAGCTAACCTTAGCTAGGGGATTCCCCCTTTAGTTACTCCAAAAATGTGCATAAAAATTATATGAAAATGTAAAAAACAAAAAATAAAATACATAATTAAATTACAAAAAAAATACATAATTAAATTACAAAAAAAATTCTTTATATTTAAATACAGTACAAAAAAAAAAAATGTTTTTAAAGGATTTTTTTTAACAATTATTTTCCTGGTGTTGCCTGTTGGTCGTAGGGGATATTTCTGCTGTGATGTCAGTTGGGGGGACTTTTCTTGAAAAATTTCCTTAAATTTCCTTAATGCTCCACCTTCTTCTTTTGGCCAATTCGCACACACTCGCACGCACACACACACACACACACACACACGCCCGCGCGTTGTTGTTGTATTCTTGTTGTTTACATAAAAAAATTTCGTTGCTACTTAAAAACTAAGATTTGCACTTAAATATATAAAAAAATATATAACTATAAGATTTCCCTCCCATGTGTGTGTGTGTGTGTATGTATGTGTGTGTGTGTCTATATATAAATATTTAATTATTTATAAATTACATTTTTTTATGCTTGTTCTCCATGCGTTTAAAAGTAACAATTTGTGTGTGTGTTGTGTGTGTGTTTAGCTGTTTTTTGTTTAAATTAATTAACAATGTTTTATATAAAAAAAAATTATATAAAAAATTATGATTGGCTTTGAAAAAACTAAATCAATAATTAGCAAAATTTTACAAAATTTAATTACTGTTTTTTGATATAGTTTGCCATAAAACTAACATAATAATATTAATATTAATATTAATAATAATTTTAATTGAAATAAAAAAAAAAACATCGTAGCATATATATATATATATTTCTATATATCAGCATATATATTTTATTTGTTGTTTTTGTTATATATAACCAAAGGAAATATGCCATTTTTGTTGTTTTGTTGTTTGGTGTTGTTATTGATGTTGTTGCTGGAGTGGTTTGTTGTATGTATGTGTGTGTGTGTGTGTGTGTTGTTGTTGTTGTTGTTATTGTTGTATCTTTTACAATTTTCAAAACTGTACACAATGCAATTACAGACACAACATATGCTCTCTCTCTATATATATGTACATATATAATTATATATAATATACTCTTATGTATATTTCTATTACTTAAATTGCTGTGCTTGCTGTGTGTGTGTGTTGTGTTGTGGTGTGTGTGTGGTGTGTGTTTAACATTGTCTTTCTTACAAGATATATATGTATATTGTGTATATACATATATGCATGCTTTGTTTGTTGTTGTTTTGTTGTTTGTTTGTTGTTTAGTTGTTTATATGCTCAACTAACTGTATGTACGTATTTGTATTTGTTTTAATGCATTGTTTTATATTAATATTAATTGTTTATGTTAATGTTAATTGTAAATTGTAATTAGTTATGTAATTACTTAGAAACATTGCTTATGTAATAACAATTGTTGTTAAATTGTTGTCGTTGTTTGTTGGTTGTTTGTTTGTTTTTGTTGTTATATGTTGTATGTTGTTTGTGTTGTTGTTGTTGTACTGCCAGCCCAAAACATGCTGTTGTCAACACATTCATTTAATCCCTTCGTGGTTGTTGTTGTTATAGTAATTGTTGCTGCTGATGTTGTTGCTGCTATTGTTGTTGCTGCTGTTGTCTATGTTGTTGCTTTTTGCTATGCAAACGACGTCTGTGGGCAGCAACACTGCTGTTGTTGTTGTTGTGGTTGTTATGTTGGTGTTTGTTGTTCCTGTTGTTGTTGTGTTTATGGTGGTTGTTGTTGTTGTTGTTGTTGGACGACACAGCCGTCGAAGGCATTGCCTACAGCGTCTCCTCAAAGGCCGCCATGAGATCGCTCTGCATATTCATATCAATTTGACCAGCCAACTGCAAGTGTAGGAATCGATTATAAGTATATAGCATATATATATAGATATTCCACCCAAATCGGGTGTTAAAAAAAATTTACCGCCTCGCGTCTGCGTCTCTCCTGTTCGGCACGTCGTTGTTCGGCACGTTTGGCGGCCGCACGATCCTGCGGTGAGGGTTGTGCCGGTGAGTTTTGTCCTTGACCAGGTGAAGCCTTGATGTCATCCACACGTGAGATTTGCGGCTGTGCATCATGTACGCTTTTCCTGCAAAAAAAACCAAGCCAAATAAAAACATTAATACGATTTCCCATTATTTACCCAGTATTTCCCCAATTTTTGTCACCAAGTTCCTAGAATGTTTCTATATTCCTACTGTTTACCCAGTATTTTCCCACTATTTACTCAGTATTTTCCCATTATTTGTCCAGTATTTTCCCACTATTTTCCCAGTATTTGCGACTAAATGTCCAACAATGTTTCTATGTTCCTATTATTCACCTAATATTTTCCCACTATTTACCCTATATTTTCCCACTATTCTCGCCACTTACCTGCCGCTCTCCATAGCGCCACCCAGCGGCGATGCCCCCATTGCCGCCGCTGTTGCCGTTGCCTGTGCCGCTTGCTGTGCTGCCGCCAGATTGTGTGCCACCAAATGTTGCACATTGCTGCCGGCACCACCCGGGTGTCCATTGCCTGTTGCTGCATTTGCCGCCGCGGCCGCACCGCCCGCACCCACCATGCTATTGGCGGCGTTGGGCATGCCGCCGCTGAGGCTGCTGTTGCTGTTGCTGCTGGCAGCACCACTGCCCACGCCGCTGTTGCTATTGCTGCTCACGTTCAACATGTTGACGCTGCCGGCGCTGCCACTGCCGCTGCCCACGGCGCCGCCGCCGCCAGTTGGTCCACCGCTGCCGCTGCCCACGCTGCCGGGCCCATTGCTGTTGGCCGAATTGCTGCCGCCGCTGCCCATGCGTGTGGCACCATCGGTGGCGCCGCTGCTGCTGCCGCCGCGTTCCCGATCCCGTTCGCGTTCGCTGCTGCCCTGTGTGGCTTGTGCACTGCCGCCGGTGTTGTTGTTGCTGCTGCTGTTGTTGCTGTTGTTGTTATTGCTGCTGCCACCGCCGGTGTTACTGCTGTTGCCACCACCAGCTGCGGATCTAGCGCCGCTGTCGCCGCTTACAGCAGCTGTGGCGGCAGAAGCAGCCACGGCTGCTGCAGCTGCTGCTGCTGCTGAGGCGGCGGCAGCTGCTGCTGCAGCGGCAGACGAGGAGGACGATGACGAGGATGATGATTTGTGATGCTTGCGTTGTTGCTCCTTTTCGGCCGCCTCCTTTTGGTGTTTCTTCTCCTTTTCGGCGGCCTCGAGCAGCTTGAGGCGATCGCGTTCTTTGGCTTTGTTGCGGAACTGCTGGAACGAGTCCATGTTGGGTTTGGGTTTGCTGGACGTGCTGGCCGTGTTCTGCGGCGAACTGGCCGAGGCCAATGAGGACCAGGAGCTGGCGTTCTTCAGGTTCTGTTCGGTTTGCTTGAAGACCTGCGCAAAGCCGCCACCGGCGCCGGCATGCGCTGCGCTTGGATGCATCTTAAGATCGGAGGGTGATTGTTGCGGCGGCAGCACCTTTTGATGCTGTTGTTGTTGATGGTGTTGCTGCTGGTGTTGCTGGTGCTGCTGCAGCGCTTGCTTGTCCGGCGGACTGGGCATCATGGACTCGATGGGTTTGGGTATGATTAGCATTTTGTTGGCCGCCTGTTGGGCCGCCTGATGCGCCAGTTGTTGCTGATGATGCAGTTGCTGTTGCTGCTGCTGCAGATGATGTTGTTGCTGCTGTTGTTGCAGCTGTTGCAGATGCTGCTGGTCCACATCTTGTTTGCCGCCGCCGCCGCCGCCGCCACCGTGCTTGCCGCTGCCAGCACCGCCCGAGTTGCCCATCATCATGGCCGCCATGGGCATAACATGATCCAATAGCGAGGATGAGGACATGTTGAGATTATCAAAGCCCGCCATGAAATCCGGATAGCCATTGTTGTGCGCCTGCTGTTGCTGTTGTTGCTGCTGTTGTTGTTGTTGACTTTGTTGCTTCTGCTGGTAGGCGGCATGGGCCAGATCCACCTGGTTGAAGATGCTGTTGTTAAGCAAATGGTTGCCATTCATGCCGGCCACGTTGTCGGCGCCTTTGCTGAGCAGCTCCGTCATGTAGTCCATCGGCTGCTGCGCCTGTTGTTGCTGTTGTTGCATGGCATATTGTTGTTGTTGTTGCTGCTGCTGCTGCTGCTGTTGTTGTTGTTGTTGCTGCTGATTGCCCGGTTGTTGCATTAGATGCGCCTGATGTGCCATGAGAAAGTTATCAGTCAGAGCGGATGATGATTTGCCCGTGTTGCCGGAGCTGCTGAATTCCAAGGAAGCCAGCGACTGCTCCACGGGATCATCGAATTGGGGTATTTGCTTGAGGCCGGCGGCTAATGAGGCATCATTGAGTGCCCCAACGCCTGCCAAGACGCCACTGTTGTTGTTGTTGTTGTTGCTGTTGTTGTTGCTACTGCTGTTGTTGTGTTGTGTATTGGTGTTGTTGTTATTGTTGTTGTTGGTATTGGTGTTGTTGTTGTTGTTGTTAGTGTTGGCCAAAGCAGCGGTTAGGGCCGCATGATGATCACCACCAGCCACCAAATCGGGTTGCTTATGCAAATTGCTGGCAATGCGAATGCCACCACCAATGCCACCAGCACCACCCGCCGCTGCCGCCGACTGTTGCGCCGCTGCCGCTGCTGCTGCCGCTGCTGCCGCTGCCGCTGCAGGATTATTGCCATAGGCTGCGGCATGCGTCGGCAGACCAGCGGCCGCTGCACCACCGCCAGTGGCGGACGTCTTTCCGGCTGCAGCGGCGGCGGCTGCATTGCCCAACAGATCATTGGGAACACCCGCAACGTTCGCAAGTCCGTTTTTATGATGCGCCGCCGCCGCCGCCGCCGCAGCGGAGGATGCGTGCAACATGTTGGCGGCGCCGCCATAAGCGCCCGCCGTGGCGCCTTTGTTGTTGTTGTTGTTCAACATGGCTGCCGCAGCCATGGGATTGGCATTGCCCAACAGATTGGCTACACAAGGGAACAAACCCAAAACAGCGAGCAAAATGTAGGGAAATTTCGGTAAAGCGAAAAATGTCGGGAGGGGGGAAGACAAAAGAAAGAGGAAAAAAGAAAAAAAAAACACATGTTTAGTTTTACAGTTAGTCACTACAAAGAGTTTTCCGCAAAAAAAGAAAAATTTACCCAGTTTTTAACACTCAAAAAACCAAGCAAATTTCCCCTTATTATGGAAATTTCATATTGGTTTTCTATACTCACACATTTGCGTTGCGGCGGTATTTGTCGCTCCGGCGCCGGCAACAGATGATAACATCTGATCCACCTGATCCATCGGATGGTCCAGCTGCATCTGCATTCGCACGCTCGGCAGGATGCCGATGCTATTGGGCATATTGCTGAGCAAATTGCCACTCAAATTGGGATTATTTACCTAGTTTTTGTGTTCGCATCGGAGATCAGATCAGATCGGAGCAGAGCAGAGCACAGCGGGGCGCAGAGCAGAGCAATACAGAGGAGGGGGGGGTGGTAGAAAAACGAATAGGGCGAGCAGAGAACACGATGAGTAACGAGTCATAACGAGTCACAAGTAGAGCCCATTCGAAAGCGTTAGGAGGAGGAGGACAAAGTAGATAAATAAAAAGAAACAAAAAAAAAAAAAAAAAAAAAAAAAAGGAAACAAAAATAGAAAAAAAAGCACAAATTTTAGTAAAAAATTTTAGATTAAAAAAAACATAAAACATAAAAAATAAATAAAAATGATTATCTTTGGCAAGCCGAAGATCTTATACTCTTTTCGAAGTGCCCCTGACGGCACAGCCGATTTCTATATGATATAGTATTGCGAACCTTTTGAAATTTGCTAGAACCATAGATACTATTGAATCTTAAATGTGTGCCAAGTTTTATTTGAATAGCTTGAAAAAAATGGAAAATATAGAGGAAACCCGTGAGAGCTATATCATATAACACTACGATCCATTTGAAATTTGGTATATCGTTAGATTCTGGAGAAATTAAGGAATGTGTCAAATTTAAATCGTATCACTTGAAAAACATAGAAAATACGAACAAAATCGACTTTGATATATGATGTATTGCTTCGATCCTAATGAAATTTGATGGAGAGTTAGATAATAAAGAAACTGAAATCTGCGTTAAGTTTTAATTGTAATTGCTAAAAAAGTATAAGAGCTACAGACAAAAGCGGATATTATCTGTAGGACAGCTAGATGATATAGTGCTTCGATTCTTTTGAAATTTAGTACAGCGATAGATAATTGAAAAATATTGGGTTGTGTCAAATTTAAATGCTATCGCTTAAAAAACATGGAAAATACGAACAAAACCGACTTTTAGCTGTATGTCAGCTATATGACGAATAACAAAAGGACAGACAGACGGACATAATCCCTTTGGTATATAGCTTTTGGGGTTTACGACACGCTTGGTTCTTAGGCATTATAAACTTTTACCAATAAGATAATATTTTCTTCAAAAAAGAGTATAATAAAAAATATTTCCATTTCATTGCTTGAAATGGTAAAATCCATTCCAAAATTTGTATCGAAAAGTCCCATATTTTTCTAATTTCAAGTTAGATTTCCTGTGAGTGAGGGGCCTTGCAGAGTGGCAGTGCAATAAGCAAATTTCATCATATTATTTTGAAGATTGCTAAGTTTCCCGGAATATTTTAAATTTAGATCATATATTTTCTGTGCACTGCCACTCCCACACAGCCCTAGTTTTAAATAGAATAATTTTGAACGAATTGTCAAGAAAGTCATGTCGTTTCTCGATGAAACTTGGGATTCTTAGCTGGAACTACATAATCTGCTAGAATACCTATCAGTAAGTCAAAATTTTGGCTAGAAATGCTATGGAAATGGCCAATTTCATTAGTTTCTATCATAAAGTAATAAGAATTCTTCAGTCAGACATAAGAATTATACATCAATTCTTGAATGTGTTGTGATTCTTTTTAGATCTATCAATCTGATGAACTGAAAATTAAGGTACATCTAAAATTGTTCTACGATTGTAATGAAATTTTGAGTTTCCTCGGTTTACTCAAGAAAACTGACTTTTAATGTAAAATCCATATGGTTTTTTGGTTTTAGTCTTCGTCAAGTCTGACCATTATCTAGAAGTCGGAGGACCAGGATTTTGTAGCGTTTTTTCTGTAACAGGGCGAGATACCGATTTCCATTTGGTAGATATTCTTTCCCGTATAGGAATAATATAGATATACTATAAAATAATACAATAATAAAGGGAAATGCCTAAACTTCTTAGAAGTCATTGTAGATTTATCTAAAAAAAAACAGTTCCTAAAATTCTAAAGATGATATCATCATGGTATGACCTTTTTCCCAAAAATGGTAAAAAAAAGTTCAACTTTTATATATGATATATGACTTCCTTGTCCATTCATAGAAAAATTTTGGTAATCTGCTTCGAAATTTTGGTGTAATGTTAGTGTTTTGGTATTGAATTAGTGGTATTGGATTAGTGGTATTTGTAGAATGTATCTCAATAATTTGGGGGGTTAGTTGGGGAGGTACTTACATTGCTTCCACTTGAATCACGGGACTTTTTCTTGCGTGGCGGCCGCTCGTCGGGTTCGCCTGAAAATTTTGAAAAATTTACAAAATTAATTAGCATATGTAACAAATTAAAAAAAATTAGGGGGAATATCAAAAGCGTTGGGGTGTGGAGAGAAAGAAAAAAATAAAAAAAAAATAATAATAATAATTTGGAAATTATAATCATCGGTGCACCGAAGATTTTATACTCTTTTCGCAAATCGGTTTATCTATTAAAACTTTCTAATTTGTAAACAAAGGATTGCTATAGTTCTATCAGACGCTCAGTAAAAATTTGAAGTTAGTTCATAATAACTTTTAACTGATGCATAATTTTCGGACTTATAGATCCTATTCTTTTAGAATTTGGTAGAACTTTAGATAAAATAAAAACTTAAGAAAACATTTGAAGTTAGTTCATAATAATTCCTAACTGATGTATAACTTGTGTCCTATAGATCCGATTCTGACATTGCACAGCAGATAACATGAAAACTTAAGAAAAAATGAGGTTAGTTCTCAATAATATTTAACTGATACATAACTTTCGAACTTATAGAGCGATCCTAATGATATTTGGTAGAACTTTAGATAACATAAGAACTGACATTGTCCAGCAGTTTGGCTACACAAGGAACTTCAGATAACATAAAAACTTAAGAAAACCTATGAGCTGATACATAACTTTCGAACTTATAGAGCGATCCTAATGAAATTTGGTAGAAATTTAGATGATATAAAAACTTAAGTATATATGAAATTTAAATACAAAACGACCCTAAAATGGGGGTATTATAGTCAAAATTAAAATTTGGTGATATGGCTGCTATATAATGACGCGTTTCAGTCGGTTTCGACAAATATTTTGATGCATAAAAAAAAAAGCTGTTTTGACAAAAACGGCAGAACAGACAGACGTCTAGGTAACTTTAGGGTATTACGAACCTTAAGTATACCATTTTGAACGAAAAGAATATATATAAAAAAATAAAAGTAGTGATGAAATGTGGTAGAGAAATGTAATGAGTGATGAATGATGAATGAAGCATGGTACTTGTTGGTTAGAGGTAGGTTTTTTGATGTTGTTGGATGCGCTTGGATCTGAGGGAACTTAAGTTTTAGAAATACCTCGAGAATTGTGGTACGCTGAAACCAATGTGAAGCAATTGTGTGTTGTACGAGGCGGAGATGCAGGTGTGGCGTTTTTTTTTAGGTTTTTTTTTAATTTTTTAGTTTTTTTTTTTTGGCTTTTTTGGTTTTTTTTTTTGGGATTTTTTTTTTTCTTTTTTTTCTTTTTTCTTTTTTTTTTTTTTTTGTTTTTTTTTTTTTTTTTTTTTTTTTTTTTTTTTTTTTTTTTCCAAACCCCCCCAATCCCCCCCCCC
>JBANCY010001089.1:0-14370 GCA_037040045.1 Phorticella flavipennis | reverse complement strand
TCCTTCTGCCTGTTACATACATTCCAACAAAACTATTATACCCTTTTTCCCATTTTTTAAATGGGATCAGGGTATAACAAAGGCAAAACCGATTGTATGGCAGCTAGATGATATAGTGGTCCGTTCCGATCGATTCCGACAAATGTGCTGACGCATAACAAAAGATCGCTATGTGCCAAGTTTCATTAGGATAGCCCAAAAACTGAGGGAGTAGTTTTCAAACATACAGACGAACAGACTGACAGATAGTGGGACAGGGCTTAATCGAATACTTTTGCCCTCTTAACCATTCTGTGTGTAAATTTTGTAAGTCTACGACGTTTCCTTCATTTAGACAAAGTGCATATACTATTTTGTATGGAAAGAGTATAACAAATATTCAATTGAGAACTTAAAAACATCAAACCGTTTGACGTTAGTATTCGCAAGTACAATATGAAAAGTACTACAGATGTATTAAGCTTTCTTTACCATTGACGTTTACCAGAACTAAATATTAGGTATATGGTGGCACAAAAGATGTACACAAAGGAAGATATAAAAAATACGATGCGCCAGTTAGTAATGGATGGATCGTGATTGATCACATGGCCAGCGATCATTGGTGCTGTTAGGCCGATCAAATTGGCGCAGCAATTGGTCATGGAGATTAACAAGCCAGCGAATGCCGGGGATAAATCCAAATGATTGATCTTGAAGCCAGAATAGATGGCGCCATTGAGACCCATACCGATAGTGAACAGTAGCACAGTAATCATTAGACTCTTGTGGAAGTAGCCAACAGCGATTAGAGTTAATCCTGGGCCATAAAGTCCAAAACTATTCATTATCTTCCGTGTGACGCCTATCGTCACCTTATGTTGTATCAGTTTATCAGCAACAACAGAAAATATTAGCGCCATCAACCACATTGCCAGGTAGGGCAATGCGGAAAGGAATCCGTTCGCCTTGAGTTCCACATGCATCACAATAGCCATATAGGTGGGCAATTCAGTCATCAGAGTTTCATAGCCATAGTTCTGTCCACAATGGGCTATTAAAATGGCCCAAAATGGTAGAGATAACGCAATGCTGAGGAACGGCGTCTTCCCGCTGGCATCTTTCGGCTGCGTTGACCAAATAGAATCATTAATATAGTCGCGTTCAGCTGGATTAATTCGTTTAGCGGCTCCCGGACTCTCGGGAACAAACATAAGAAATAATATACACCACAATGTGCTCACCGCACCAAAAACGTAGAAAATTGATGGCCAACCACCATCAAAGCCATGAGCGGCCAATAGACCGCTTAGAGGCATCGAAACGATGGTGCCAAATTGGGCCCCAGCATAGACAGCGGCACCGGAACGTGATCTCTCATCTGGTGGTATCCATTGGGCCAGCATGGAGTGCGTACAGGGTACAATGGGTCCCTCACCGAGTCCCTGAATGAAGCGCACTACACAGAGGGCGATGTAACCTCCTTGCCGTGCTGCAATTGGCACTAGAAATGCGGCCAGTGAGTTGATCAACATGCCCCAGCCCAGAAACAATTTGGCACCATAATTTTTGATGAGAAATCCGAATGGTATTTGGGTTATAACATATCCATAGAAAAAACTGGCGAGAATATAGCCCTGCAGCTTATAACTCCAATCGAATTCACCTGAATCCAATTTAGATAGAGTCCTTTCCGTCTCATTGTCAGCACTCGTCGCGATGGCACTATGATTGACCATGGCCACAATCGCCACGGACATGTTGGTGCGCATAACATATGCATTGGCCATGCCAAGGAACAGCATTAATGTCACAAAAAATCGAGAACGACGAATAAGAGGAATTTTGTGATCCGCCGCGTGTTTGTCACCGTCATCTTTTTGCATTGTGATAAAGTAAAAAGTAATGGTAAAAGAATTAAAAAAAACGTGTATTTTTTAACTTTTTTTTTTGATACTTGTGTATGAAATGAAATTGTGTGTAAATGTGAATAATTTCAAAAAGGTATGTTGGGTACTTAAAGAGAAACTAAGCTATTTCCTTGAATACAGTTCTACACTTCTAATTCTATCCCAGTCAACACACGGTGTACAACGCACTGGGGCGTGGGTTGATTACGCATACGCAACGTTGGTCGCACAAGGCTTTATTATATGATTACGTATACCATTTGACAGGTTTTCTTCTCCTCTCATCTCACGGCTATGAAAGGAGAACAGGCTCAACTCAGCAAGAACAAGTAACGAAGGATTATCATCGGTGCACCGAAGATTTCATACCTTTTTCGAAGAAAGCGGTAGATAATAACGAATCTTGGGAGCATGTGCACTGGAAAACATGAAAAATATGGGCAAGCCCGACTTTTGGTTATATGGCAGTTATATGTAATAGAAGTGCGAATCCTATGAAATTTGGGGGAGCGGTACATAATAACGAATTTTGAAAGTATGTGCACTTTCAGTCCAATACGTTGGAAAACATGGAAAATATGTGCAAGCCCGATTTTTGGCAGCTATATAGTTTTCCGATAGTATATATTAACGAATCTTGGGAGTATGCGTATTTTCAGTCCAATACGTTATAGAACATGGGAGATGTGGATAAAACCAATTTATGGTTATGTGATAGCTATATAATATGGATATCCGATGCTTATAACATTTGCTGGAACGGTGGATAATAACGAATCTTGGGATTGTGTGGACTTTCAGTCCAATCCATTGGAAAACAGGTGAAACATTGAGAAAGACGAATTATGGTTACATGTGCAAACGTATAACAAAAGAAGGCTAGATGCCAAGTATCATTATTATTATTATATGGCCATAACAACCTTTTCGGGTCTAAACATGAAGCCCTATTTTCCTCTATTTCTGCTTCCTTCACTGAAGAACATTTTTATGTGGGTGGATTTTAAATCCTACGCCACAACCTAGTTTTTCTAGGAGGGTCATGCCTGAAGGCATGAGCGGGACTCGAACCTCGCATCTCCCCAAGTATCATTACGATAGCTTAAAAACTGAGGGACTAAACAGACAGACAGATGGACATGGCTCAATCGATTTCTCTTGTCCTCCTGACCATTCTGGTTGTAACTTTTGGATGTCTAAGACGTTACTTTCAATGAAATACATACAATATATACGAATAAGTGAATACACTTTTTTTCAAAAAGGGAATAAAAATTGGAACCTGAAGGAGTCCCATGAATCCCTTGTGAAAAAAGCCTTTATATAATACGCCGCTTATGTGAAACAATTTGCATAAAACGCTAATCGAAAGGCTGCAGACCATCAAAGAGACAGCCGTGGTGGATTGAGGCAGTGGAGCATGTGAATATAATGATGTATATTCAAATCAATTGAGTTACCTGCTCGTTTTTTAGTCAAATATGAAAATATAATATATGTAAACCGTTCGAGCAAACGCGTGGAGCTTGCAACATGTTGCAGCCTCATTGTCAGCTGGGCAGCTCAGTGCTCTGTCTGCGGCACGAGGTGTGCAGCACGGACACATTCGCCCATTTGGCACTCAAATATGAGACAACAATTGGACACATCTGTCGGGCAAATCGCATGCACTGGCAGGATATACCACAAACACGTCGTTACCTCTGGGTGCCCGTTCATGCCACCGCCCAAGAATCCACTGAGCCGCAGAGTAAAACGCAAAGGGCTGGTGCCACAATGTCAATGGTGCCGCCGCACTTCTATCGCCAGAGCGCAGCCAATGTGGATGATTTTGCCGAGGATTGCGATCCGCTGCTGATCAGCACGAGGTGCATGTGAAGCACCTGAAGTTCTCCGCGCAAAGTCGAATTTAATTAGCGACCACATCAGCTGCAGCTGCAGCTGCTGCACATCCTGTCTGAATGGCGGCTGCCTGCAGCTGCAACGAAAGGAATTTTATCAGCAAAATGGCGGGGCGACATTTCAATTATCGTTAAATTCTGCACTTACCACAGGTAACACGACACAGACATGAGTTTGGGAACAATTTGCTTGAAACTGTGACAAAAATAAGAAATTAAATTGCATTGGATTATAATTAAAACTGAACTAATGAAACAATTATTTGATTCGACATGACGGGTATGCCCTCCTGACGACATGGCAGGGTATTCGGAGTGTTGGTGTGCTTGGTGGTGCTTGTTCTGTGCGCTTTGCTTAAATTTGTGCAGGGCACATTAAGTAAATGTCTGGCAATTTTTGTCGCGCTGCGGAAATAAAGGAGAAATGCAAAAAGAGACGACTCTCGACTCCCCCTGGGCTGGCGCCGTTCCAAGAGTCGTCGCCCTGCGGATGGCACCGCCCGTTGCGTTGATTAGAAACCCCAAAGCGCTGCCAGCTGTCGTCGGGCGCTACAAAATTGGCTTTTAATTGTTGCAGAAGTGAATTTGCCACAAACAGGATGCAATTAAGACATTCAAATTCACGATTCGAGTGAGGGCGTAGTAACGAGTAGAGGAGGTGGTGGTGGTGGTGGAGGTGGAGGTGGAGGTGTTGTAGGAGTCGAAGGAACAATACACACGCACAGACACGTATGCGGCACGCCGCATGCCACATGCCGCATGCCACATGTAGCAGTTGCATGGTGGGGCACGTGCAACAGCCGAGATAAGCAGGTCGAGCACCGTCGACCATTTGGCGACCCCGACACACATATTCAAAGTGGAATATTAACTAATCTGTGTGCGGCACTTGGCAATAACGACGTTTGCAATGAAGCAATCGTGCCACTTTTCGGCAAGGACACATCCCTAACACCAGCCAAAAGGACACCCAAAAAAAAAAAAAGGTCAGCGCCGAAGCTGGCGCAGGGAAAATATGCGTACGTGCTCGTGTGATAAATTCACATTTTCCGGCAGGACAATCGCTGGCATTGATAGACACCCAAAGCAGGGCATGGGCAACCTCTGAGACATGTGCCAGTCGTCTGTGGAGTGTGGCTCGGTGGTCGGCCAAAGGGCAAGGGGCTAGGGGCAAGAGGGCTGTGGGCAGGTGAGCAGCGGCAACAACAGCCGTGAAACGTAGCGGAACGCCGGTGTCAAAAAGGAAGTGCCAACACAAAAAAAAAAAAAAAAATATTTGGATCAAGTGGCAGAAGCTTACTTAGCCGACGTGTGAATACTCTTTATGTTCAAATCAGAGCATAACTGAATACTTGTTGGCGGTGGTTTAATAACGACCCTTCAAGTAGAGCTGATATTAAAAGTTGCTACGACAACCCTATCGGGTCACCGACTGAAGCTCTTTTTTTTTCCTTTATTTCTAGCTTCCTTCACTGAAGATCTTTTTTTTACGTATGTAAATTTCAAATCCTACGCCACAACCTCGTTTTTCTAGAAAAGTCGTGCTAAGTATATGAGTGGGACTCGAACCCACACCAAGTAGCCCCTGTAGGGCCGAATATAATCTCTCCGTACTTCCTTGTATACTAGATAAGTCATATATTGTCAAAGTTGTTGGACAGCAATGCCAAGGCTTATTGCATATTCATAGAGATCAAGTGGAATACATATTTTGAATGTGTTCCACAATTCGTGAAAATATTATAGTAGCTTTCGGATGTCTACGAATATGAAAAAAAATAAGCAAGGAGGATAATCTTTGAAGATTTTATACTATTCTCGAAGATATCAGTAGATAATGACGAGTCTTGGGAGCAGATGAACTTTCAGTCAAATACGTTATAGAACAATATATGGTTATACGGCAGTTATATGATATAGAAATCTGGGTTGGTGGAAAATAACGAATCTTGGGAGTATGTTATCCAAATACGTTATAAAACATGGGAGATATGGGCACAACCAATATATGGTTATATGGCAGTTATATGATATAGTGGTCCGATGCGATCGATTCCGCCCAATGTGCTGACGCGTAACAAAAGAAGGATATGTGCCAAGTTTCATTAGAATAGCCCAAAAACTGAGGGACTAGTTTTCATGCATACAGACGGACAGACGGACAGATAGTGGGACAGGGCTTAATCGAATACTTTTGCCCTCCTCACCATTCTGTATGTAACTTTTGGAGGTCTAAGACGTTTCTTTCAAAGCATTACATACTTTTAGACAAAGTGAATATACTAGTTTCTTCGAAAAGAGTATAAAAATATCAGAGACGCAGACAGCGATGAGCACAATGTGAACAACGACGACGAGCATGACGATGAGGATGAGGATGAGGATGAGGATGAGCATGGGCATGGGCATGAGAATGGGTATCGAAGGGACAAAGGCGAAGGCAACGGGAATGAGAATCAGAATGAGAATGAGAATGACGACCGTGGATGGCCACATTTTGTGCCTTTTTGACAGACACAACTTTGGAATTGCTCTGATTATGCCGTGGCACGGAGATGGGCAACGGATGCGGGCCACAGCGGCGGACTCGACTCAATGGCATGTTGACAATGATAACGAAGTTGGCCCTGGTTCGGCTTTAGCATTCGCATTCGCATTCCCATTCGCACTCGGACACCGAGACGTATTCGGGTTTCGGCAAAAGGAAGATAGACCAAAAAAAATAGAGAAAGAGAAAAAAACAAAGCGCAGTGCAAAATATATCAAATGTCGCATGCCGGCATTAATATTTCATGAGAAATCATAGTTTGGTGATGCGTATAATTCAAAGGAATTGCAATCTGAATTAATTTCAAATGCTTGGGACCATAAAGCCAGGTATTTTTGGCATTCAAAGCCGCTGCTGCTGCTGCTGCTGCTGCCAAGGAGCCGGGCCTGGGGTGAATACTTGTTTTTGATTCAGGATCAACCATTGTTGTGCCTTAATTGTCGAGCAGACTGACAGCCAGACAAACCGTGGCTACCGTCGCCGTCGCCGACGCCGTTGCCCCGTCGCCCTGCCCACTTGGCCTGTTGCAACATGCAGCCATATGGCTGGTTGTGCGGCAACAAAAGTTTCTTCAACGTGTCTGCATGATAAAACTTTGGATGAAAAGGGAGCTTGAAATGAATGCGTATCGAATTTTTGATGCATGTGCAGCAATCGATGGCCACAAAAATGCATTTGTGCATCAAATGGCGGAGGTGGCGGAGGCGCTGAATATCCCGGCGGATGGGGCCGGGCCATGCTGCATACGATATTGTGCGCCATAAGCGGAGCTGCCACTGCCACTGCCACTGCCGCTGCGGCTGCTGTTGGCAAAAGTTTTGCGAGTGAAACTCATTTATTTGTTTTCCGCCGTGACAGTTGAACCATGTAATTATACACAGACAGGCAGCCCGGGGCCCTGGGCGCTGGGCCCGGGTACCTTATGGGGCTCATCCTTCCCCCTGATCCCAGGCAGGGTCCAGGTTTCCACACACCCACCGCTGCCCAACAGGCAGCCCGTCAGTCGCTGGCCGAGCGTGCGACTTATGAAATATGACAGTTTTGCACACCATGCACAACTTTCGGTCTGCCTTTCAAATAGAAATTATTAGAAAGTTTTGGAGCGAAAACGAAATTCGGTGGGGCAACACTGGTTGCAACTCTTCGCACGAGATTAATGCAATTGCGAATGGCAGACAAAGACAGCGAGCACATTGCCGAATTCATATTGAACATTTCAAGGTTTTGTCGACTTTTGATTTATGTATCTTGGCCAGCTGCCACAAGACGAGTTTCCAAAGATAGCACAAGCTCTGACCCTCTACAGAGAGAGAGAGTGAGAAAGAGAGAGAGAGTTGGGAAGCGTATAATAATTGAATATATTCGAAATTAGCAGCTCGAAATGAATATGAATATTACTGCAAGACTGTGCTCAGTTTGGACTATTTATACGCTGATCCCAATTGAAAATTGGTATGAACGGTATAATAAGTTTATGCAAATGTATGTAACAGGCAGAAGGAGGCGTGGGAGACTCCATAAAGTATATATATTCCTGATCAGGATCAATAGCGGAGTCGATTTAGCCATGTCCGTCTGTCCAACCGTCCGTCCGTGTGATTTTCGAGGTTATAAGCGCTAGAGACTTCAAGACATATCAAGTTCTAAGATTTCGTAAATACCACGCCCCCTTCGCCCGATAAGCGATAAATGTGTTTTTCGATGCCCATAACTTTTGCATTTACAAAGCTATCGATTCCATATTTTGTATATGGGGTCATGAATACAAAATTAAGAATATGGTTTCCCAAAACTTTGATACACTCCTCCATTTTCTCGGAAAGTGACGAAATATGTAGGTATGTGTGTGCTCAAAGTTACTATGCAAAAAAATCCAAAATTTTTTTCCATCCTAATTTGGTCCTCCCAAATTAGATAAGTGCTTTTAATTTTTATAATCCTTATCATAATGGTTTGAATTGGAAAATACAATAGCGATATCATCAATAATCATAATTCTGAAAATTTCAGAAGGATCGGAACATAAACAACGAAGTTATAAGACCCATAATTGGCCAAAACGGCATAAAATGGCAAAAGGTGAAAAATGCATTATGTCATCTGGAGGCTAAACGTTCATAGATAGAAGCACGGCATGTAGGTTTTCATAGATGATGTGCAAATTGCATTTTCTCAAATTTTGGATGCCACGCCCCCCTCCCCCGCAAATCAAACAATTTTGATAACAGGTGTAATTTTTGAATTTCAAAGAAGATTTGATCGATCGCATCAAAAATACTGAAGTTATTCGCAAAATTGTGTAAAAATTTACCTAAGGTGAGGTCGGCGGCGCAGGGTATCTCGTAGTCGAGCACACTTGACTAGAACTTCCTTACTTGTTGGTAATAACAAAAGATGCAAAAGACGCATTTTCCTACCCTGAGAATCAATTGATTAAGCAAACATCAGTCGTATGCTTAAAATTCAGAGTCAATACTTAAGATTTCTTGAGCAGAAAATATCTACAGGTACAAATTTGTAATGAAAATAATCGAGGCGCAAGAAAACAGGTCAGTTGTATAAATTCGTTGGGGAGGCAGAGGCAGAGGCAGAGGCAGAGGCAGAGGCAAAGGCATATGTGTCGGATATGGAACACGTCTGGATCAGTTACAGCTGAGTTGCATTTAAAGCAGCACAATCATCATTCACTCGGTCAATATAGCATTCATTTATGCATTCGTTTATTCGTTTATGCATTCGTTCATTCATTCTGCCTGGCTTGGGCCGCATTTAACTATTCGTTCGCTCGTTTCACCTGCAATTTGCTTGGACAACAATTTACGATATTTCGCAAATGTCTTTTAATTGATTCGCGGAGGGCGAATCCGACGGAGATAGTTTTCTCCTTTCGCCTATCTCCTTTCTCCTGTTCCTGCTCCTTAACGACCAACCGACCCACCGACCGTCCGACCGACCGACCGTCCGCCTTCTTGCATCGACCAAATGTGGCAAATGAATTGTGAAACATTGGCAAGGAGTACGATAATACTCACTTACGACGGAGGATGGATGATGCAGCATGTAATTATAAATTGAATTAAAAGGCGCACACTTCGTGCATGCGCCTCGTCTTCCTTGGGCTTAATTAAAATTTCATTACGGAGGCCCCGTCCGTGCCACGGTGGGTTCTCCTACATCCCCACGCCCCGCGAAGTGCAATATGTTTAAAATGCTGCAAAAATATTTGACAAGCAGCTTTACGAGCGAGCCGTAAAAATATTTCGCCAGTCGACTATATACTATATATGCCGAGTACCCAGTACCCGGTACCCAGTGCCCACCCTACGCCCTCCGCCCTCCGTCTATTAACTGCTCGAGCAGCTAAAACTGATGCATACATAGAGTATGCATACTTATGACCCAGCTATGGATGCCAGCCGGGTGGGAGTTGTGTTGTGGGCGACGCGGGAGTGTAGTGGAGTTGGAGAGGGTCGGACATTATGTGTGTTTGTATGCAATGCATTTGCCAAGTCACAAACAAAACAAAGGACTAGAAAATACTTACTAAATGCATCAAATACAACAACAAACAAGAGTGTATGCACTGATCTGGAAATTGCACGACTAGAATATACCACGCAACAGAAGATGCCAAGTGTTTGGTCGCACAGTTTCATATCAGTTCTGTATGTTTTTCATAAATTTTAAAATCATACTCTGAGATTATTCAATGTGTATCAAATTAGGGTATTAAAGAAAAGAGTGCCTTGAAAAAATATTGAAAATATATTATTATATTATTAAAAACTAAACAAAATATCAAAGAACTTCGCCCAAACGTTAGACCAGAGCCATATTCCAGATTGATTTCATCAAATCTTTTAACTCCAACAAACTCATAGAACATATTTAGACATATCGTTTATAGTTAGTTTATAGATAGTTTCGTTCCATCATAGCAAATTATATGCTTTAGCCCTTTCAGGACGGGCTTTTATTTCAAAATCCAAGATATTTTTGGCAAATATTTTTGCATAATATGAAAGGTGGCTACAAAATATGTACTGCATACTTAAAAATCCTGAAATCTTCCTTTTATCCTGGGGCATTACTGCAATCATTAGGAGTTTATAGAAGAATTTTTCCAACCCTTTTCGAGACTTACGGTCGAAATCCTAAAGCCCTGTCTTCTAATCGGAAAGGTCGTCTACACCCATTATTTTGTTATAGTCACTGATATATTTCGATATTTAAAAAAAATTGAGATGTTGGATAATAGCTGGGACGTATTGTCCCAGTAGTCCCGAAAGGGTTAACTGATATACCCGCTGCCTAGACTAAAGGGCTAAAAATAAAAATGCAAACGCAACTTGTCGACATGAATTGTTGTTGTCATTTCACATGTCCCTTGTTGTTGTTGTTGTTATTTTTGTTGTTGTTGTTGCTACTGTTACTGCAGCTGTAGTTTATCGTCTCGTGTGTGTGTGTGTGTGGTGTGTGTGTGTGTGTGTGTATGAGTGCTTGTATGTTTGAAATGCTGCGCCCTATAGAAAAGCATAGCATAGTTTTTAGCGCAAATCAAAATGATTGATGATGATGGCCGCCATGCAGCAAAGCTCTCCAGTTCTACAGTTAGCTACAGCTCACCCACACTCTCTCACACACACACACACACATGTGCCAGAAGCCAAAAGAGCACAACAAAAACAAACACTTGACAGTTATGGCTGCTGATATACAGCAAATAAACTAAATAAATCTTTTTTTGTGTAATGTCATTTTTGTGCCACTTTGTTTTAATCCCGGGCCCAACACACCCAACACCCAACCGAATGCATTTAAATAAATATGTATTTATATATGTATTTGTGTATATATGCAAAATGTATGTTTGTTTGCCACTGACTTATATGAGGTATGAGCTATGGTTACAACGCGCGTTCCGCTGCATTGTCATTCTTTTCAATTGCAAATTGACGCAGCCCAAAAGTATGCAATGGATTTTTTCAGAGTGGACGAAAATCTTGTACGGCAGAGAAATCTTCACTTTATGTAAAATGTTTACATTTTTGACGTAAATTTAGGTTTAGCGTCATGTTTCTATGGAAATGTCCACCTTTATGTCAAATCGGACATCTTGGTTTTAAGGAATTATCTTCACAGATGCAGTACAGGATTCGAGCAATGGGCCGCCAAAGTGGAATGTGGCAATTAACTGTTCCAAATCGGCCTCTGTCACTTTCACTCCACGGCGTGGAGCTTGCGCAGGTGTCACTTTTGACGAAAATGCCATCACCAGTGTCAGATCCCACTGCTACCTGGGAGTCCAGGTAAGGAGAGTCCACTTACTTGGAGAGTCAAAACCAAATCGCTGAATAAGCTAGAAAAGCTCGACTGGCTCTTGCAACCCAGCGAGCATCAAATGCGATCAAAGGCTCTCCTAGGGAACCGCCTCCAAAAGCCAGCTAAACAGGCTTGGAATTGTACAATCTCGAGCTGCACGGGCTTCCGGGCTTCCTTGTACGTCACCAATCTAGGGATTTAAAGATACCTGCGACTTGTCCTTATCGTGGACCCGGACCCTAGGCCCAATATTCCGACAGGCTTGTGGTCAACCCGAACCTATTGGCGACGGAACTCATCGAAGCTGAACCCCTCCGACGACTGATGAGAAGCCATCCCATCGACTTCCCTACCCGCGTTGTATGCCAACTCTGTATATTTGTAAATATGTAAATATTATGTTTAAGGTATTGTTATAATCCCATATAGATGTTTTCCAAGCCTCCCGCTGGTTAAGTTCAGAAGGCACTAAACTATTCCTAGTGACTAAAATTAAGTTTAAGCTGGTTAAAAAAAATAGGAATTATCTTCAAAATAACAAATGTATCAAACCCGTCTTTGCCACTAATTATTATTATTATTATTATTATTATTATATGGCTGTAACAACCCCATCGGGTCAAAGCATGAAGCATTATTTTCATTTATTTCCGCTTCCTTCACTGAATAACTTTTATTTAAGTGGGTGGATTTCAAGTCCTACGCGACAACGTAGTTTTTCCAGGAGGATCATACCTATCGACATGAGCGGGACTCGAACTCGCACCTCTTGCTTGGCAGGACAGTGCTCAATCCACTGATCCACCGAGGCCCCAACTGGACTTTAGCTAGCACTAAATATAGATACAAAGGTTAGTATAAAATACTATATTACTAGTAATTTAAAAATATTTGTTAAGTTTTTTGGACTTATGAGATCTGTATATGGGATGCAGTCACTTCAGTAGTCGGAAAAGTATAAAAGGAGAGTTATGAAAGGTGAAACAAATAAGAAACGTAGATTCCAGCTTTTCAAATGCTTAAATTAATATACAGTACATACTATTATACCCCTTATGCCAACTTCCACTTCAGGGTATATAAGTGCTATTTTTGTTCAGTGAAAGCGTTAATTTTCCCATAGTGGACTGAAGTTGACCGCACCGTTGTCATTGCCACTTCATTAATGCTGCCAAAACACGTTCACGCAGACACTCACACACATACAGATGCACACACACATACATACACACATGTGTGTGTACATACATACATATATACATACATATATATGTGCAAATTAGCCAAACGCTTACGATTATGCCCATTGGCCATGTTTAAAGCATATTTGCCATATACCCTTTGGCTGTCCATTGTTGTTGCTGCCGCTTATTGTTGCGTCGTTGCCTCATTAGACAACCGAAGTCTGTGGATGTTGCTGCGGCTTTGGCTGCATCTACGGCCATTCAATACACAAGGCAAGCTGCAAAACACTTGCTTGCCCCACTACACACACACACACATACACACATTAAAGCATTTTCCAAGAAGAAAAGCGGCAGCAGCAGCAGCTGCCTTCTGCCTTCTGCCCGGCATTGTTATTGTTGTTATTGTCATCGTCGTAAGCCCGACCCCAAAATGGATTTGCTCGGAGCTCTCAATTTCTAGCTGGAACATTGTTTGGCTTCAACTCTTCATTGACAGTTTATGGTGGCACGCAAACTACTTGGTTTACGGCCAATCAACTTGGACATCTTCAGCTGTGTCGATCTCAAAGCCCTGGCTAAGAGACCCAGGGGGCCAACGGTATTACATATATTTATAACAATGTCTGTTGTTAGCACTATGACTTGGTATTTGATTTTTGGTATTTTCTTAAAGCTCAACCAAGATATGTCTGCGATTCGGTTTTCACACAGAAAGCCAAAGATTTTGTAAATAGAATTTAACCCCTGGACAGGCATCCTTTGTCGAATCGACGAACATCAAAAGAAACCTCATGAAGAACGACTTAAAAGGGCTAACTTTGTTTTGAGAATGAGGTTAAGTATAAGGAAATTGATTAAAATGAGTTTATTGAGAACTTAAGTTATATTTATACTTGAAAAAAAATTCATTTTTATACTCTTTTCGAAAAAATTTAATGCATTGAAGAAAATGTCGTAGAAAAGTAACATTCAGAATGATTAGGACGACAACAAAAATCGATTGAGCCATGTCCGTCTGTCCGTCTGTATATATGCAAGCTAGTCCCTCAGTTTTTAAAGTATCGTAATGATATTTGGCACATAGTCTTCTTTTGTTATCAGTTAGCACATGTAACCATAACTCGTATTTGCACATATTTCCCATGTTTTCCAACGTATTGGACTGAAAAAGCAGACAATCCCAAGATTCGTTATTATTCACCGTACCACCAAATTTTATAACGATCGGATTTCTATATCATATAGCTGTCATATAACCGTCAATTGGTTTTGCCCATATCTCCCACTTTCTACAACATATTGGACTTAAAGGTCACTATATTACTCCACCAAATTTCATAAGGATCGGGAAACTATATAGCTGGCAAAAATCGGGTTTTCCCATATTTTCCATGTTTTCAAACATATTGCACTCAAAGTTCACATACACCCAAGATTCGTTCCTTCCTTACTTGTTTTGGTTAACATATCTACAATAGTTTTTAATATATTTATATCTATATATATATATATATATATATATA
>JBANCY010001087.1:0-14414 GCA_037040045.1 Phorticella flavipennis | reverse complement strand
GTGTATGTGTGTGCGTGTGTCTGTGTGACTGTATTAGGAGAATGTAACGGAATTCCTCGACTGGGATCAGGGTATACTCGCAGACGAGCACTCTCGACTGCAGCACTCTATCTTGTTTTTAATGTATAGTTTTCAATTCAAATAATATAGTGTATCCATTAATATATATATAGTTTCTGTTTTTGAAGGGAAATCTTTGAGAGCTTTGTGAGCTGTAGTAATTAGTAAAATAGCAGGAAATCTAAATGTAAAATAATCGAAATATGTACTATTATAAACTATAAATGTTTTTATACAGTTGAGTCTATTCGTGTAATTATCACGTGTGTTGTTCAAGATTTTTTTTTTATTATTACCTTTATAGAACTTCTACTTGGTAATGAGATTTCAAATCTATTTAATGTGGTAGTTTTAACAAATTTATGGATTTAATGGAATTCCCAACGAAATTATTCCCAATTATCCAATCTTGTCGGGAAAATTTCACTCGTGTTGATAGATTATTTCACGAAGAATTGAGAAGAGAACCACATAACTGTTTGATACACAATTGCCAAGTTTGAAATTTACAGTTTTGGACTGACAGATGGACACGCCAAACTGACGGACAGACAGAAATGAGACTCGGGAGGATTCTGATTAAGAATATGTGTACTGGAGTTTGTCATGATTTCTTCTGTCTGTTACATATATGCTAACAAATGGGACGGGGTATGAACAGTTGTATCGTTTAAGAGTTTTATGTATTGAAATATGGATTGTTATTTTATTTTAGCACTATATACGAACCTTGGTCAAAATGGTAACAGGAAACATGAATCCAAGAAGCAATACGAAAATGGAAGTATCGAGGCTTTCGACTATTAATTCATTCACGTTGTTTTGTTGTTTGTAGGGTCGAAGGATGACTTCGGGAATTTCGGCGTTTCCGGAGGCCATGCGCAGGTATTCGATGCTGATGTAGTACTGTAGGGATATGAATCCTTCCCGCACATAGCTAGAGAAAGTTCTGTTAGCGACTTCAAAATATCCCAAGGGATGGGTGGAAAATTCGTCCTCCGTCCGCCAGTTGTTGCCTATCCAAGTGTCCTCGTAGTATCTCAGTTCGGGGGGCATTAGGATTGAAAAGTCCAGCTGAAGCGGAAGACCTCGTTGTAATTCGTTCACATCGTGAAAACAAAAGCTGGCGATGTATTGCTCGGACGATGCATGAATACGCAATTCCTCGCAGTCCGTAAAACTGGAGAGTTGAGCCGGAGTTAAGGATATTTCACGAACAGCTGCCTCAACTAGTTTGCGTATGCCGTCCGTTGTATTTGGAGCATAGCCGAGAATTATTTTCGGCACGAAGACGTTGCTTTCAAACCTATCCAAAATTTTTATCATTTCTTGAGTATTCCGTCAATTCGAAGTTTTTGCACTTACGTTGTGTGCTCCCTGATCATCAGATCACGCCGCCTGTTTATATTGTCGACAAGGTTCTGCCACCACAATTTGTACTCAATGATTTCCATGTCGGGCAGATCTGCCTTCAATACATTTGTTCGGGGCATTTGTAAAACGATTATGATAGAAAATAGAACTGGCATCAACGTCGATGCCAAACATGTGAGCTTGTGTTTGCTTTGTTTCCTAAAGTTCTTTGAGATCATCAGACGGAAAATTCGGCATTTTCGTAACTTATCCGGCATTTTTTTAAATTTTTATATTCATTTTTGTGTTTCGTATTTTGTCTTTTCTCATTTCTCGGCAATTACATCGAGACAGGCAACTCACAGATTGCTTTGAATAGTTAAGATTGAAAATGGCCAAAGTTATGTGAAGAAAAAAAAAACAGAAAACCGAAAGAAAAAGCCCAACATAGAGGAAGGACAATGTGCATACAATCGAGCGCAGATGAAACTGATGTAAGCCTACGGCTGGGTCAGCCTTTTTGGCAGCAGGACCTTTTAGCCGTTTCCTCATTGAGGGAATTGGATTTAAAAAGTGCCGCATATCGATTGGCTTCCTTTTATGGCGTTTGCTTGCCAAAAGCTGAGAGTTGAGCTGCTGGTGAGGTCAGCCTATTGCGTTATAATGTAATTAAATCTTTGCCCCTCAATGCTCGATTATATAAACATGCTACTTGTTGTCCCTAGAAGAGCAGCAGAATATGGAGCAGAGATTGGAATATTGTTAAAGATTCGACTGGGTGTGGGAATGGCCACAGGCATGGCAATGGCAGTAGATCAACTTTTATTCATTCCATTCACATGGGATTAGGCATAAGAACAGGCAGGAGTACGCCATAATAAATGGGTATTTTAAGGTTTTCCATGACGAAATACTTAAATATGGAAAATATTTAAGTGTGTAAATGGTGGATTTGTGGAAAGACAAGTAATAACACTCGAAGTGGTACAAACGTATTACGTAAATATATGTATAAATAGCAATGGGGATGTTAATGGATTCGTTCGAGACGTGTGGTCGGTTTGAGTAGAATTTTCGTACTGATTTTATTGATTCAAAATGTATGCTTAGGTGCTACTTATGAAAATCCTACAACTATGTCCGTGTATGCTGATTATTCCCAATTATCAGTGTTGATTTATGGGAAAATGTGGTTTTAAAAATATCCATTTGAGCATAATATACATGGACTTACATGGCAAAAATTGGTATCTCTCGTTTAATATAATTCAAAATACGGAACAAGAATATACTATAAATATAAATATGTATATTTCTGACATATATACATTTGACAAGGTTTTTACATTCTATACTATATTCTGTTTTTCATATATTAGTTCAATTTTTAATACACACTGCTCGCCACTTGAACAGGACACCTCTTAACTCAATTTTCTAACTTTGGTTTTTTTTTTTTTTATGAAGTTTATTTAAATGTAGTTGGGGGCCTTTGTGGTCCAGTGTATAACGCACTGTCCCACCAAATGAGAGGTGCGAGTTCGATCCCCGCTCATGTCGATAGGCATGACCCTCCTAGAAAAACTAGGTTGTGGCGTAGGATTTGAAATCCACGAACGAAAAAAAAAGTTCTTCAGTGAAGGAAGCAGAAAAAAAGACAAATAGTGCTTCAAGCTTTGACACAATGGGGCTGTTATGGTCATATAATAATAATAATAGGAAATGGTCCCCCACACCATAATACCTCCAGCACTGCTGTGCAACTTATCAAGATGGTGTGGTTCTTTTCGAAGATCATGAAAATAGTAGCTGTAGCCATCGGGACCCTCCAAATTACATTTTTTTCGTCTGAAAAGACGACACGATGCCACTCCGAAGTCCAGGTCACATGTGCGCGGGCAAAATCAAGGTGTTGCAGCTTCCGAACCGGCGTAAGAGGTGGCTTCTTCTTGATTTTTAGTCTCTTCAGGTGTGGAGCACTGTCGATGACACGACGAATGGTTGTGAAACTTGCTTTAACGTCACATTTTTGTCTTATCTTTGCCAAAGAGTCGTGCGAATTGGAAGCTTCTCTTATTATAAGTTCCTTGTCCGCGCTAGTAAGCACACTGTGAGTGCGGCCCTTCATGTTTTTGCCATAATTATCCTCATTATTTAAAAAATTGGTTACCACGTGACGACTCCTGTCGATTTGTTTTTGCTATTTTCGCAATAGATAGGCCAGAATCCTTGTAGGCTTGTATTTTTTCTTTCTCCACCTCGGATAATGAAGTGCCACGCCCCATTTTGATTTACTCGTTAAATAAATCAAGTAACTTAAAATTCGTGTGCTTCTGCCAACGATACCGAAAATTCCATTGGATTTTTAGGAATGCTCACACAAAGTGCACACAACTGTATAATGGTTCTATTCCAAAACATTGAATATACCAGAAAGAGCGCAGAATGCTTGCACACAGATAATATGCGAAAATTCCCTTGACTTACCATTTCGTTTTCGAGTTTTGAGTCGTTGTAAAGGGAGCATACAGGGTGTCCTATTCAAGTGGCGAGCAGTGTAAAAGTAAAGTAACAAACATGTAAATTATGATATAAAGCCTGTATAATTTCGGATTGTTTAGACTGTGCGTTGAACTTTTATATTTCTGCAGGTGTTTGGAAGCGAGTTCTCTTTGACTCGGCCATTTTAGATAAATTAACAGATGTAGCAAAACGCAAACATTTGAGGGATTTCTGAAAGCAATCTTGGAATTTCGAGATGTTCACTAGCACCAGGGCTTTCGAATTACCACCAATGCAGGGTATCAACAAATGTGTGAACTGTGAGTTGCAATAGGGTATGTGATCCTGCGAATGTGAATTGCGAATATAACACGTCAATTCGGAGAGCTATCGATTTATGTTTCTGGTTTCGGTCACCCGTGTGTGTGCCTTGACCTACTCTGATCCCGCCTAATCGAGTTCATTTCATGCTTGGCATCGGGTCGTCCATTCTGGTGACCACATGTGAACGGAACGAACGCTCATTATCCGCCAAGAGGCTGTGGTCCAATACATTTCAGCCAGATTCATTGGTTCTTTTTATACCCTGATCCCATTTCAAAAATGGGAAAAAGGGTATAATAGTTTTGTTGGAATGTATGTAACAGGCAGAAGGAGGCATGGCAGACCCCATAAAGGATATATTCTTAATCAGCATCAATAGCCTAGTCGATTTAGCCATGTCCTTCCGTCTGTCCGTCCGTCCGTCTGTATGAACGCGCCGATCTCGGAAACTACAAAAGCTACAGCTCAAACTTGGCATGAATATCCGTGTATAGCATAGGCAATACGAGTTTGTTTCAAATTTTAGATCCAACATTTTTTCCATCTTTATTTGGTTACCCCAAATTATGTAAGTGCTTATAATTTTTACAATCCTTATCGAAATAGTTCATTCCTGAAAATTTCAGAACGATCGGATCATAAACACCGAAGTTATAAGACTGCGCAAAAAGCAGTTTCTCAAATTTTTGATACCACGCCCCCTCCCCCGCAAATGAAAAAAATTGATAACAGGTGTATTTTTTTGATTTGAAACAATACGTATTTTGGATTGTATTTTAAACTTACCCTGAAAGTTTCAAGGTTATCGAACAATAAACACAGAAGATATTCGCAAAAGAGTTTAAAAATTCACCAATGGGAAAGGCGGCTAACGCAACGCCGACTTCAGATCACGCTGCCTAACGGTATAAGTGTGTATATGTGTCTGTGTGACTGTATTAGGCGAATGCAACGGTATTGACTGGGATCAGGGTATACCCGCAGTCGAGCACTTTCGACTGCAACAATCTGTCTTGTTAGTTATTCGGATCCGTGCCAGCTTTTTATACCCTGATCCACATTGAAAATTGGTGGGAAGGGTATTGGCAGACCCAATAAAGTGTATATCAGGATCAATAGCGGAGTCGATTTAGCTCTGTCCGTCCGTCAGTCCGTCTGTCCGTCCGTGTAAACGCATTGATTTTCGAGATTATAAGAGCTAGAAACTCGCCATGAAGGTCCGTGTGTACAATACACATATCAAGTTCTGAGATTTCGATGATACCAGATAATCGCCGGGTAATCAATAAATTCGGTTTTCGAACTTTGCATTTATAGAGCTACAAATCTTATGCAAGAGCCATGAAATTTGGTATGCAGTAAGTGGCATCAAAATTTTTTTCTATCCCAAATTGGTTTCCCTCAAATTAAATAAGAGCTTATATTTTCCACAATCCTTATCATAATGGATCGATGCTAGAATATAATTAATACCGATGTCATCAACCAATCCTTAAAGTTTGAGAACGATCGGATCATAAGCACTGAAATTATAAGACTCAGAAGTGGCCAAAAATGAGCTTAAATGGCAAAAGGTGAAAAATGCATTGTCACTTGGCGTCTAAACGTTTGCAGGTAGAGGCAAATTTGGCATGAAATCCAACCAAATAACATTCTCGTAGTTCCCCAGAAGTTACACTTAACTACTCAGGAAGTCCACAAAGTACCTGTGTAAACAACCTATAATAATACATAAGCCTATACAATAATTATAAGCCTATCCAAGCCAATCCAGCTCTGGGGAACTGACAGCAACTCAAATATTGACAGTCTCTGGTCACACTTAATGTGACCAATTCCTCATAATTTGTTATTTACTTGTTTTTAACTAAGAAAACTTGGACTAAGCCCACAAAAGGGGCTACTACATAGCAAAAGTGAACGAATCAACATGCAGGAAGATAAATCTGATCGTGCATTTGGTGAAAATAAATCCGGCGGCCGGCGCCCGCACGTGCACACCCTGTGCTTTAAAATACAGCTGATATAATAGGCTGTGTCGAAATGGAAAATTGCGTCCTCTGTCAAGTGAGAGCGCGTCTCCCAGAGGCCTATCCATTAAGAATGGCTTAAGAATGGCCATCAGTGCTCCGGAAACTGACATTTCTATAGCGCCATTGCAGTGTGCTAACAAAGAGACGCTAGGTGAGGCGCTAAGAGAGGCAGTTTTCAGAGAGACTGCAAGAAAAATTTTATTGACTGATGAAATTGCCGAGACAGCACCGACAACTAGGGCTTCTTAAGCTACGATGCAAACTTGTTAATGCAGGGCATCGAGAAAATCGCTGACGTAAGCAAGCTATGACTATGGAAGCTATGACCTCATTGGGTGGCTTTATGAGACTCTACGCCGCTGATGCTGCCACATTCCGTTCCATTGTCAACTGGCTTGAGAGGCAGCAGTACGAATTCCACTGCAATCAGGTCAAAGAAGATCGGCCCTGCAGAGTATGCGTGAAAGGCCTGCATCACAGTCCGCTGCATAGCCAGATCAAAGAGGAGCTTGATAAACTAGGCCACAAGGTTTTTGATGCCCACACGCCCCAGAGGCGCAGCGAACCAGTCAGCCCTGCCGCTAAGCCTGTGAATATGTTCTTCTTGAACATCGCCGCTGCAGCAAATAACAAGGAGATTCTGGCAGTCAAGACCCTGTGCCATATGAGGGTAATTGTTGAACCACTTCTTAAGCGCACTGCAGTAGTTCAATGCCACCGATGCCAGCAGTTTGGACACACTGCGAAATACTGGTGCAAGGCCCACATATGTGTGAAATGTGCTGGTGCGCCCACGCCCAATTACTCGAGCGATCCAAGCTCAGAACTAGCTTGGCGGCCACGAGAGCAGCTAATGAGCAATCGGAACCCCGGATCCCGAGTGGTGGTAGGCTGACAGGCAATTCCCGAGGCGGTATCTCCTTTGCTGATGTGGCCAAAGAAAGGTGCGTACTCAAAGCAGCAAACACAACAGCAGCAACAACAACAAAAACGTAAAGACAGAAGCCGCAGCCGTCAGCGAAGACTTAGTGACGCATTCCAGCACCAGACTAGCAATTGAAGTACTGAGACCATTCTGCAGGCACTAAATGGAAGTATTAACTCCCTTCGTACCATCCAAGAGAAGCAGATGGAACTAATGATGATGATGCTGAAACAGCAACAGTAGCAGACACAGCAGCAGGGGCAAATTCTTAATTTGCTCACTGAGATTCATATGCAGCAAGCCTCAATATGACGCCGTTGCGTATCTTAGTGTGGAACGCTGATGGCGTATCCACGAAGCTCTCCAAAGTTGAGTGCTTTGTGCAGCGACACAAGATCGATATCCTGCTGCTCAGTGAGACACATTGCAAAGGATCAGATGCGCTCAAATTGTAGGTATACGAGGCTTAGAATGTCAATGACCCGATCTATGGTACCTCCAAGGGAGGAGCTGCCATATTGGTAAAATCAAATCTAGTCCATTTCCGGTTAAAGCCACTTGTCACCAAAGTGGGTAAAGTGCTGCAAAGTGCAACTGCAACCGTTGAGACGGCACTGGGCGTCATCAACCTTGGTGCAGTTTACTGCCCTCCCAGGTTTGCATGGTCCACGGATGAATTTTAAACCATTATGGAGCAGCACCGCTCTTAGGTGCGGGAGACTCGAATGCGTTTCACTGGCTCTGGGTAGCGAGGATGAGACCAGCAGTTAGAATCGCCATAAGCAATGAGATTCGGCTACTCATCGGCTACTACAAAGAGACGCCAACGTTTTCGGTGGATGAACTCTCGCCACCCACTTGACGAGACTGCCTGGAATCGAGCGCAAGTTTAGCTGCGTCGTGCATTGGCGGATCACAAGGCTGCATGGCTTGACGAAAGGCTGGCCGACACTGATATTAATGGCGATGAGACGCACTCACTATGGAAGGCCTCGCGCGCTATCAAAAGACGATGCTTAAGAAAGGCACCACTAGTGGAAAACAAGGGGACATGGTGCCGGTCTGATTTGGAACAAGCGGAGGTGTTTGCTGGGCACCTTGCTGAGCGTTTTCAACATTTAATCTTGGCAGTGCACAGCAAGTCGAAGAGACGCAAGAAAAGCTGACACAAGCGCTTCAAATGGACCTGACCATAAAGCCGTTCGACCCAGCGAGGCGTTCGTGCCGCAGTCATCGGGCAACAGAGCGCCAACCGAACACCAGGTCACGATACCATCTGCAATGCCACCCTAAAGGCTCTGCCCAGTGGCGCGATGCTTTATATAACGTCAGTGTTCAACGCTATTGTGCCCTGTACGGATCATCTATGCTTGCAACGTTTGCTGACGATGTCCGCGTCACACACAGGCCCCGATGCGAACATGACGCTCCTGACGGTATCCAAGAATACGCCAATATGTTTACTGAATGGGCGAGACGCTGGAACATTGCCATAAACAGCGACAAGTCAAATAATGTCCGCCACACTCTGCGACGGAAAGCACCGCCGGTAGTGTACATCGAGGATGCCCCGGTCGGTCAGGCGAACTCCGCTAAATACCTTGGCACAACATTAAATCGCAGGCTAACCTTCTCCAAGCACGTGACAACGATTAAGGCTCGCTTACGTGCAGCATTGCAAAAGCACAATTGGTTGCTTTGGCCTCGCAGCAAACTGCCACTCGTCAACAAGGTGACGATCTACAAGCAAATTAATGCGCCAATCTGGGTGCCAAATCTGGGGTCTGGCCTGCGATTGCCACATCTATAAAATCCAGGTTTCCCAGAAGAGAGTGGCCAGATTCATCACCGGCTGTGAGTGCTACATCCGTAACGCTGCCTAGAGACCTGAAAATCGCTATGGTTTTCGATGAAATTAATATGCACTCGAATCGCTACAATGATAGACTGATGCGACATAGAAACCGTCTGGCAAAAGAGTTGACCAGAATTATTTATTATCCGATTCACTTAAAACTTTCAGTATAATATTCAGTATAACATTCAGTATCAAAAACATTTTTAAATACATGTGTCAAAAATCTTGTTTCAAATCAAAAAATTGCACTTGGTATCAAATTTTTTTTCTGATTTGTTGGCAGGTGGAGGGGGTCGTGGAATCCAAAATTTGAGAAAATGAGCACATTTTGAGCATCGTCAATGCCTGCCTTAGCCGCCCGGTGACATGGATTATTTACCTTTTGCCATTTTGGCATTTTCAGGATTGGTTGAAAATATCGCCATTAACATGTGTTTCCATGACCCTTGCATAAAATTTGTGTCTGCTACACACATTTCGTCACTTTCCACAAAAATGAAGAGGTGTATCAAAATTTTGGAAAATTCCATTCTGCAGTTTCTAATTATGACCCTATATACCAAATTTGGAGGCGATAGCTCTATTGCTGCCAAAGTTATGGCCATTTTATCGAAAATCGTTTCAATGGGAGAAGGGGGCGTGGCATCATCGAAATCTTAGAACTTGATATGTGTATTGTATACACCGATCTACATGCCAAGTTTGAAGTTTTTAACTCCTATAATCTCGAAAATCAATGCGTTCACACGGACGGACGGACGAACGGACAGACAGGCGGACATGGCTAAATCGACTCCGCTAATGATCTCGACCCAGCGCACTTTTCAGTCGCTGACATCCCTGGAGGGCCCCGATACTGAGTTTCCATTAATGCAGATCCTCGAAATATTGGCCATATTTATGATGTATGTAAATCTCAAGTACATAATGGCCGGACGAACCGGGATGCATTTGTTGGCTCCGTCAACCGAGACTGGAGTCTGGTCTACCGAATGCCATTGTTCTATAGCGACGTGCTGTTGTTGCTGAGTGGCTTTTGGTCTCCTATCAGTTCCGCCATGATATGGAAACAACCTGCAGTTTGTTTCCTGAGAAATATGTCAAAGATAGCACGGATACTGCACCAGTCCCCTTTGGAATCTGCTGGTCGGCGAGAATACTCACATTTGTGAGGCGGAGTGCTCGAAGTATACCAAAAACTCTACTAAAATCAAACCTTATTTTTAACCTTTAGTTAAGTTTATTGTGCAATCTTATACGTTTTCCGATTCTGGTCAAGCAGCTGAAATGTCGTAAATTACAGGAAAAGGAAATGGATATTGATATTGCAGTAGATTTTGAGAACCACCTGTAAATAGTTTTCTGAAATGCAAATTTAAAATTTTGTTGTCTAACGATTTACGAAAGTTCACGGCGATTGACGTATGAAATTTGAACATATGCATGAATTTTCCAGGCAGCAGGTGAATAAGCAAAAAAATTGCTGCATACTTTTAGGCTTTCTTTTGAAACAGCTGCACTTGTCTATTGTCTAAAAAGTTTAATTAATTATCTGAGGGTTTCTCTGATAACATGAGCTAAAACAAATTTGGATTCACGTTAGAGTGCTGCGGTCGAGAGTGCTCGACTGCGAGATACCCTGATCCCAGTTACATTCGCCTAATAGTGTCAAACAGACAAACGCACAAATTGAAATATGTTATAAACGCATCTTCATCCCAAGTTTGAAGTTTGTGGCTTTTACATTTTCTGAGATCGGCGCGTTTATACAGACGGACAGACGGAGGGACAGACGGGCATGGCTATATCGACTCGGCTATTGATGCTGATCAAGATATATATACTTTATTGGGTCTGCCACGCCCCCTTCTGCCTGTTACATACATTCGAACATTTTCCCATTTTTCAAATTTTTCCGAAAACAAATTTGTGCCCAAGTTAGTAAATCAAACATTATGAGTTGCATTATAATATTATAAGAATAAAGAGAAAAGATTTTGTATGGACTTAAAAAATAAAGAATCTTTATAAGAAGGACGGAATATATTCTTACTAGTCAATCCATATGTTAGGAATGCCAATCCTTTCGGATCCTGCATTCGAATTTGTTATATTTACAAAATTTTTTCCTAAATATATGATAAAAATAGAATACTTAAAATATTATGTAATCGGGCAATCAAATTGTACAACAGCTGAAAGTGTATTAAAATCATTCCACAAATTTTCAACTTCTTGAAAAATGCTTTTATTATAATTATTAAAAATTCTATTTTGTCAGATTCAGATACAATTTTATTAATTAAGTCAAGGGTTCGTTTTGTGTTTTCGTAAGATGTATTCATTATTTTCTTACCGAAAATTCCTTTTAGGGCTTAAATAAATTTTCCGAAAGTATGCAAATTACGCAAAAATATATCAAAGAGTTTACTTTTCTATATGCCTAATTATCATACAATTATCTAACTGTATTTGTGTGTGTGTGTGCCTGTGTGGGTGTGTGTGTGTGGGGGGGGGGGGTGTGTGTGTGTGCGTGTGAGTGTCCCTTCTGTTGTTTTTTGTTTTTGTTTCTTGTTTTATTTTGAAATGAATGAAATGAGAAATGAGCATGTAGAAGGTATATCAACATATTCGTACTTGGGAATACCCTTATATGCTTTGTCAAGACATGTGCCATGTCATGGCCTTATGAAAACAACAAAAAGAAAACAACAACAATAACATCAACAACAACAACAACTTGAAGATGACAACGTAACGCAACGCAACGGAACGGAACGCAACACAAGCGCATCTTTGGGGAGCACTCGGATGAGTTGTAGAGGCATTTCGGCTTTTTACCCCAAAAGCCCACAGACATGCACTGTTCATACTGGTAGAACCGAACCATAGTCCGTCGTCCTTAGGCATGCTACGGATATGGCTCTGGCTGTGGCTGAGGCTCTGACTGTGGCTGTGGCTGTGGCGCTATAAGGGCCATGGGCCGAGGGCCGAGGGCTATGTGTCCTTGAATATTGGGCTACAATTTTTTTGTGTACTTTTCTTGTTGTTGTCGTTGTTGAGGCCATTTTTATTGTTATTGTTGTTGTAGTTGTGTTGCTATTGTTATTGTTTTTGTTGTTGTTGTTGTTTTTGTCACTTACTTCTTGTGTTTTTTGAAGCTACTCTGATTGATACATTCCAGTGGTTTCTCCTAACAACAACAAGGCCCAAAAATGACTTGAGCCAAGTTCTAAGCGTTCCTGCACGTAGAACTGCTATGTACGTGTATAAATATGTATACATATGTACTTGTTATTTATTTACATACATAATGTAATGTGCGTGCTTCACTGTTCTTCAATTCTTCTTCTTCTTCTTCTTCTTTTCTTCTTCTATGTTGGTCTCTTGGTCTTCTTCGTGTTGCTGTTGTTGTTGTTGTTAATGTTGGACTTGCTGTTGGTCTTGGTGTTGGCTCTGGTGTTGGTGTTGGTGTTACTGTTGGTCTTGGTGTGTGTGTGTGTGTGTGTGTGTGCGTCTGGTTGCCTGCAAGTGTGTGTGTGTGTGTGTGCCTCTTTCTCTCTGTGTGTGTGTGTGTGCTTCCACATCTTAATTATATTTGTGTGCGACTTTGTATGTAAGTATTTCAGAAACAGATGTCTGCTTGTGTGACAAAACACTAAAAATATCTCAAGCATGTGGCACGGTATGCCAGCAGTTGCCAGCAGCAACAACCAGCCTCGGCCACCGCCAGAGCGCGCAGTCAGGCACTCTGTCACACCGACACACACTCCCACACACTCACACTCACACACACACCAACACTCAACATAGCACCCCCTCCACCCTCTACCCTCTACCCACTACCCACCATCGCATCAACAATCCACAAAACGCAGCTCCCACGACAACCTTTCCCCAACCACACCCCCCACACCCACCAGAGCACATTCACCTCCATCTTCCGTCCCAATCCCTCAATGCTTCCTTCATGCGAAAGCTCATTCTCGCCGCACAAATAGCAAATGTCAATGCTTGTGCTCGCATAGCAATGCGTTCGATAGAGACAGACTTTCTGGAGGAAGCGAGACAGCGGTAGCGCCAGAGAGCGAGATGCAGTGACAACAAGAGAGGCAGAAGAGACTGAGTTTCATATATACTCTATGCTAAATTTCCCTACTTGTAGCAAAATATCCTTAGAGAGAGAAAGAGAGATCGAGGTTACGTGTGGCAATGTGAAAGACAGAGTGCGATATACAACAGCGTTGTCAATTTTGGCGGCTCTACAAAAAGCTATTTTTATAGTCAAATTCCAATAGTTTTCATATGCATATTTAGTAGTGTTTCAATTAACAATTTTTATAGGTCTTCTATTATAAAATATTATACATAGGGGTCTCGGTGGACCAGTGTATAGCGCACTGGTTCGCCAACCAAGAGGCGCGAGTTCGAGTCCCGCTCATGTCAATAGGTATGACCCTCCTAGAAAAACTAGGTTGTGGCGTAGGACTTGAAATCCACCCACGCAAAAAAAAAATTCAGTGAAGGAAGCAGAAAAAAGACAAATAGTGCTGAAGGCTTTGACTCAATGGGGTTGTTATGCCATACAATAATAATAATAATTATAATATTCACCTCGGTGGACCAGTGTATAGCACACTGTCCCGGTAAAGAAGAGGCTGTGGGCTCGAACCCCTGTCGAACTCATGTCGATAACATAACCCTCCTAGAAAAACTAGGTTGTGACTTAGAATTTTAAATCCACCCACGTAAAAAAAGGTCTTCAGTGAAGGAAGTCAGAAATAAACGGAAATTGGGCTTCAGGTTTTGTATGTTAGTTATATTATACAAGTATGTGGATTCGTCTGGTTCCGACCAATATTCGCGTTTATAGCTGAATATATGAAGGAACTATGTAGACATACACTATCTAATAGGAGCTTTCGTAACTTGATTCTGCACTATATAAACTTCCAAACAAAATGAATATACTAGTTTCCCCGAAGATACTATAATACCGAACATTATCTTTTCGATCGAGGTATATTGGCTTATACGAATTGGAAAATGAAATTTTGTACACTCTGCTTAATGTTTTGCATTCAAGCTTACTTCCGGTGAAAAAATAGAATTTTGAAAAATAGTCTAAATATATCATAAAATCGGTCTTGAAGCTTTCAAGCGGAATTGTGAGGTTTTCTGAGCACGGAATTATTCGAAACAGTTTCAAAAACCAAGCGGTTCTTAATTATTAAGTTATTGATTATTATTATTATTAATATATGGCTATAACAACCCTATCCGGTCACAGCCTGAAGCATCTTCCTCCAAGCGTCCCTGTTTTGGGCGCTTGTCCGCCAGTTGGCAACACCAAGCGAGG
>JBANCY010001086.1:0-14414 GCA_037040045.1 Phorticella flavipennis | reverse complement strand
AATTGTGAAAGACCGAGAACAGCAGAAGTTCGATATATTTAAGATGGCAAAAACTTGACGAAATGAATAAAATGTTACATTAATTCGTATCGGAAAATATGGCAATCATATATATCGACTATATACCATATGTGTGAATTGTTCCAATTTTTGATGGAGTGGCAAGGTTAAAGTGCAACCAGGGCTGCCAGGATACCAGGGCCGGTATTGGGAAAATAATAACATAATTATATACATACATACATATAGTAATAATAACAAATAATATTTTTGCTTAGATATTACAAAAATTGTTTTGTGGGCGATCGGGCTATCAGGACCTATGGATTCGGAGGAACTTCACTGGATGGCCAAACTCCCGCCAAGGCATTTGATACCAATTCAAGATCGCGATCATTTTGATGAAGTTTCGAGCCATCGAAATTTGTTTCCATGCAATTTTTTTTGCTTACAAGTCAAAATTTTGGTACATTTCTGACGGAAATTCATCCTGAGTTTGGCACAAAAGGTAAAGAAAAGACTATCTTCGCCCTGCTTTGCCCAGATGCGATTTTACTGGGTGGATTGTTCATTTACGCTCAGAGTCAAGGTAGGCCAATCTCCCTCGCAGGAGTTCCTCCAAACAGCATCCATTCCTATAAAACCTCTTCGTTACAGATACTCCCGGTGCAGATAGTGCTACCCTAGGATCCCCTCAGTCATCTCGGCTCGTTGCATGCTACGCCCACCATGCTTGGAAGATTGTATCATAAAAATCGCAGATGATCGCTGGAGAATTGATTGAAATTCTCTTGAGAAATGGGCCAACCAATGGAATGTAAAGCTTATACAGCTATAACATGTGCTCTACCCTTTGCTGGTCGCCGCCTCCTTCAGTAATCATCAACGGTATCTTACTGGAGCAACTTGAGCACCTATCAGTCAATTATCTGGAAATTATTTTGGATAAGAGGCTTCTCCCTTAAAGATCAAATCAAAAGAAAAGGAAGAAACTGTGGTAACTTTGGTTACTCTGCAGCAGGAGTAAATTCTTCCCAAGGTTCCAATCTGGAAATATGATTTCCAGGATTGGGGAAACTCATTAGCAAGCAACGGACAAAGTTTAATCATCGACTGCCCGTGATAATTACGGAACTCCTGCCTCTAGATACAACTGAAACTCACGTCGTTTCTCGGGCAGATTTACCTCTGCGTGGAACACTTTTCTTTAAAACATGTCAATAAGCATATTCTGCTCGGTGTGCCCAACTTATGCTGAGAATTTCAGAGCAATCTGTTAATAAACCCGGCAGTTATAGACTAAACAAAGTGAAGATGCAATTGGAACTTTACAGTTTTTCACTGCACCTGCAAAACACCTGGCAAATTTCCCAAGTTTAAGGCAAATTTTGTTTGCATTTTGCTTTCTAAATTTAGGCATTAACGCCTTGGTCCCTCTTGCCCCCTCCTTTTTCCTATCTCCTTTCTCCCTCCCAACACCCCCCTCCGGGCCTGTTGGCCCCCCTCTCCGGCCTGTCAGAGGCTGCTGTAAAGACATCCAATTAGCAGACGCTGCAAAATGAAAACATTTCTCACAGCTCGACGCTGTGCGGAGACGACACAAAAGTAATTAATTGCAACTGCAACTGGCGGCAGAACTTTGCCGGAATATAGCCAGATGCCGGGAACAGGTACTCACTCCGCCGACTCGAAGCGAATACACTCAAAACACTCAAGCACTCACACTCGTATTCATTCGCATTCGCATTCGCAGTTGCCAGTTGCAATTTTTAAATGGCCAACCAATCGGCTGGAGAGCCGCAAATACTTTCTAAAGCAATTATCGGATGCCAGCGTGTACCGCAATCCCCATCTCCGTCTCCATCTCCGTCTCCATCTCCATCTCCGCCTCTGTCTCCATCCCGTGCTGTCCTCGGCTGTCCTATGGCTGTCATCGCCTGGCTGGCGTCGCGTCGCCAACCCAAAGATCCCAAAGATTCAGAGATCCCAAGCATCAACTCTGATGATGGCATGCCCGGCTGGAGATGGACACGTGTTTTGCTTTCTAAACTCGTGTCACGACGTCCAAGCTGTTGCCCGGAAAAACATCAAACAATACTATTGCTATTGGCTTTGTTTGTGCCTATGATCGGTTATATGCAATTATCGTTTATATGAAAATTTGCTCGCTTTGTTTATCATTGTGTTTGGTTAAAGGCAAATATTATTAATGTTAAGTGCCTTTTCAGTTCCGATCGGTTATATGTTATTGGCGCTTATAAGAAAATTACATACAATTCTAAATATACACAATTTTGCATTAACATATGTTTTTATATAGACATCGATTTTGTTAACAGCATTAATTAAGCTCTCTTGCAAGGAAACATATTGCATATAACCGATTTATACCGTACAATATGCAAACTTCTTAGAGAATATGACATTTTCAATAATATTGCTAGGTAAGTTAGAGAATCACTTATGTTTAAGCTTAGTTGTGCAGAATAATTTGCACATAAGCGATCTATTATTTACGTGATTCAAAGCCTTGAAAAATTGCATGGACTTGGGAAAATTTGAAATGTTCAAAATTTTGCAATAAGACAAATATTTCCATTATGCAAATCTTAAATGAATCTAAAAACAAGAAAAAGTTCTCCGAAAAATATTATTGCTTACAAGCTCTTTGAGGTACTTGCATATAAACGATCACAACTCACTTTACAGCTGTAAAAGAGCGAGGTATTTGCATGCAAACGATAACAGCTAGAAAGCATCTGTAAATAAGAGTAAAGGTGCTTTAAAGCTGAAGAAGAGCAGCAAAATAGCTGAGGAGCTCTTTAAGGTATTTGCATATAACCGATCATGGCTGGAAAGCTCCTGCAAATAGCAGCTTTAAAGCTGATAAAACAGCTAAAAGCAGCATAATTGCGCTTTGCAACTTGTAGAAAAGCAGCGCCCCAGCATGTTGCAGCCATTTCTATTTCTGCCCCTTCGTGCTTGAAAGCTTCCGCCACTCACGCTGCCATCTCTAGCGGCTAGCTGCAGCGTCAATTGCACCGTGGGCTGCTTGTAGTTTCATGACGCCAACAACGCCTCATCGTGTTTACTTAGCCGCCGTCAGAGCCGCCACCGACGCCACACGATGGCTGTTTTAGCCCCACGTTGCCAGCTTGCCACAAGTTGTTGCAAGCAACCAACAACAACAACAACAACAAAAAGGCCAACTCGAGAGAGTACGCTTGGTCGTGATCGGCGTCGTGTTCGCAAAATATTTCTACGCAATGCCCAGTCCCCCAAATTGGCCTTGAGGCAATGATTGGCTGCTGTTGCAGCAACAGCAACAGCAACGGCAACGGCAACGGCGGTGGCTGCCACAGCGCCTGCAGACTGTTGCCACAGCCTGTGCCTGGGCCTGGGCCTAAGTCCCGTCTCGTTTCATTACATTTGACTGGGGCTTTTGAGTTTTTTGCTGGCGTTTCTTTCGCACTGCTAACTTGTTGTGGGACACGAGTGTGTGTGTGTGTGTGGCAAGTGTGTGTGTGTGTGTGTGTGTGTGTCTGTTTGTGTGTTGAGGCGTTGATGGCGATGGCGCTGAAGCTGGCGCGCATGCGCAACGCAGACGGCCACAAAAATCGCCGCCAGTCAGCCAAATGTTGTAAGACATATTTCGTTGTTGTTGTTGTTGCTGATGTTGTTGCAGTTGTTGTTGCAGTTGTTGTTGTATTTTTAGTACAGCCGCCGCACTCTGTGTGTGGACAGACCTCCCGCAGATAATTGCCCATCATCTCATCAAGTTCCGCCCAGCTATTTAAGTGCAGCAACAAAAAGCAATGAAAACCCACAAAACAAGACACCAAAATGATGAACGCGACCACGCAAAGTAGAAGTAGCTGCCACACAGAGACGCCACCACCAGACCAGACCAGGCCAGACCCGACCCGATCAGACCAGACCAGACCAGGCCGGGCCACACCAGGCCAGACCATCCAGCCATCCAGCCATCCATCCATCCAGAGAGAGAGAGAGAGAGAGTCTGAGCCACAGTCAGCCATACGCTGGCCGTCTGCCAGCGCAGGTTGCCTCAAGAGTTCTAGGGCTAAGTTCAAGGAGCTGAAAAGCCGAGTTCCGGGAGCTTTGACTTGTGAGCTTTTGTCTTAATTTATTCTTCAGAGCTTTCAAGTGCTTCATATTGTTTTTAGACGTTTGCAGCTGAAACTGAACTCCTTTGTTTGTTTCAATCTTTAAAGCTAAAATGGTGAGCTTTTGCTTTCAACTACTTAGTATCATTTTCTTAAAGGTTCTTAAGGCTAGTGCCGATAACTATCCATCGTGACCATTTAAGTCTTAGAAGGTTTCAAATGGTTTCACAGCTTTTGCTTTCATCCAGTTCTCAAAGCTTGCATGTGCTTAATTTGCAAGTGCTTACTATTACGAGGAGCTTTTCAAACGTATATTAGAAGCTTTGGCTTTAATCAGTGTTCAAAGCTATAAAGTCTTCATTTTAAAAGATCTTGGCCAAAGCTTCTCATCTTTGTTAAAGCTTTTCATTAAGTTTACTTTGAAGGCTTTTAAACGTGTAAAACCCTACAGAAAGCATCAAATTTCGTAGCTTTTTGTGAGATATGCTTGCTGACAAGGTATATCCCTCACATTAATGTGCTTTCTAGTTAAAATTTTGAACTATAATTCAGCTTTAACAGCAAATTGATTAACACTTGTAAGTTAACTTACACTCCAAAGCTTTTAATAGATTTGCTTAATGCGCTTTTTAACAACTTCAAAGTTGCTTATTTAAAATTGAGTCAAACATTTAAAGGAAAGTTTCAGATTTGAGAGCTTTTGCTTAACGCAAGACTTGCAAAAGCTTTGTCGGTCTTTGCTTACAAGTTTTTAATCATATTGTAAGAGCTTTTGTGTCTTATTAACTTAAAGCTTTGTAATTTGCGTGTGGGGAAATCTGTAAAGAGCGCAATGAAGCCTGCTGAAAGCTTCAAAAAGGTTGATAAAGCTTCGTAGAGCAAAGCTTAGCGAATGATATGATCTTAATAGATCTGACCGAACTGTTGACAGAACCCTCGCTGGCAACGAAGCGCCACCAACGACAGCGAACAGCAACAGGCCATCAATAGCACCACCGACGACGTTGGCAACGTGGCGTGTTGATGGTGCAACGGGCGCCTCAGAAGGCGGGGCAGGGCGATGGAAACGATGCTGCAACCACCACGTTAATCGAGTCATATCGATTTTGGCGTGGTTCGTGTCTTGGACGTTTTACTTTGAGCAGTGGTCAACGAGGCAACCGGCCAAGCCGCCAAGCCGCCAGGCCGCCAAGCCACCAAGCGGCCAACCACCAGCGAGGAGCCACTTACACAGATCTCATCAGCGAACGGCGGTCGAGACGGCGACTGTAATGGGTTGGTCACAGCCCGGGCGGGCGGGCGGCGGCGGGATGGGTCTGGGGCATGTGGATGGAGCCACAAGATCATCACATGCCCCGGCGAGTGTGCTTCTAACTAAATTGAATGCAATTGCAGCCGAGGTCTTCAGCATGGCAGAGGCATGGAGGCAGGCGACTCCACATCGTCTTTGGGCCCAGTTAATGAATGAGTGTTGGCCAAATTGCGCTTGGCTTCAGCTAATATCTCAATTCGTGGCATCCAGTGGTTCATTGCACCTTTGTGGCACCACCAGAGCCAACGAGGCGAGCGGGGGGACAGCACTTTTTGGCCACCCACCCAACAGCAGGCAAGCTGGCAGCTGCTCCAGTTTTCAGCTGCTGTTGGCGGTAAACAAGCCAAAAAAAAAAAAAAGCGACTACAAAAAACAAACCAAGCCAAGCCAAGCCAAGCCAGAAAAAAGGACGAGAAAACTTCTAATTGAATGTAAACATGTGACAAGGGGTAACTGCTGCAGGCATCACAGTGTGGCAAAAGCTATTTTATACGAAATTCACTTTAGTCATTTCATTTTTCATAGAATTGCCACCACTGTGCCGCCCCAACGTGCTGCCCAGCTTCAGTGCCACAAGCATTGTCATCTGCTGCATGTACCAAGTGGGCGTGGCTTTATCAGTACTTGTTGTTGTCTTTCTTCTGCACTGGACAACGCCTGTCAAACTTTTCGAGCTGCGTCATGGTTGTTTGTCATTGTTGTTGTTGCTGTTGTTGTTGCAACTGCCACTTGATGTTTCTTTTTTTTTTTCTAAGTTTTTTGTTTTTGTCATTGCCTAATGGGCACACTTGCCACAGTAGTCGCTGTTGCTGTCTGTTGCCAGCTGCCCCACGGGCGCTGCTGCAACCACTTTAAGCCCAGCGTCAGCTGCCGCTCCATCCGCCGCATGGAGCCTCAACACTTGACCCGATTCTGTTTGGTGGCACTGTTTGTGGCACTGTCTCCCGATGATGTTGCTTTTATATATCTTTCGGCAAGCTTATGGCTATGAATTTGCAACGTGCCACATGTGGCAGGCAGCTAATTGGTCTTTCTGTTGCAACTGGCAACTCGCAACTGTTGCACAGTTGGAAAACTCCAAACTCCAAGATTTTCAATTTAGATTTCAATTGTCTTAAGTAAGCGCAATTATATGTGGCACATTTTGAGCAGCTTTGGCTTAAGGCTTAATTAATATTACAGTTTGAGCAGCACTGTAGATGGCTTTAAAGCGCGGCCAAGCTAAAAATTGATATATAAACCAAAAATGTGTTGTTTCATAGGATTAGCTGATTTAAATGGTTTTCAATTTTGTGAACATTTTTCAGAAATATTGGGAAAACGTTTGGAAGCACTGAAGAACCGTTTCGAAATTTGATTTTATTTACACGCAAAGGTCTTAAGGAGTTAAATGGGTTTGGAATGTATGTTTTGAATATTTTCTGAAAGTTTCAAGACAATCGAAATAAAAACGTAGGAAATAGAACCTTTGGGAGAGCGGCACGTCAAAAACAATATATGGGTGCTACTCCTACTTCAATACTTGACCATGTTTTTCTAGAAACTTCTGTTCAAAAGTCGGTGGTCAGAAACTATCAAAGCGAACTTATTCAAATTTTTCACAATGCTTTTGGATAAACTCTTGATTAATATATGAATTTCGTTTTTCTTTTCGATTACAACGTATTTTCCCAACGAAATCCGACCTAAAATCATACAATTTTTTATAAATCTTGCCGTTAATCATGAGCTATAATCATCTACTAATCGTTAAAATATTTTTAGATTTTAGATGGATCCTTCGCTGGGCAGTATTGGATGCATCGCCAGAAATCAGCTGCCAATGCGTGAATTCACAATAGATTTCAATGAAAAATATTCTTCCAATGATGCTCTTTCTTACCCCCAATAAATCCCTGACAAATGGATAAAATAAGATAATGAAAATAGGCAATTTTTCGGCTCTCAAAACCCATGCAAAAACCCTTTAAGTAAATGCAGTTTTTTTGCAGCAGCTTCAAATCTGATATATTGCATTTCGTTCCATTCCATCAAACATCTTGGATTTTCTGTTCAAATGGAATCTGTGCTTTATGGCGATTCCATAGATAAACCATAAACTTGGGCTTGAAGGTGGTCGATAGCTTCTTCGATTAATCGGCGGCACTCCTCCATTTGACGCGTCAGATCGTCTTCTAGCTCAATGCAACGCTCATCGAGCTTTCCATCGATACGGCGAGCGATAGCCTCCATCGTGGGCAGCATCTCATCGGGACGATTTTCCGCCAGGGTTCCACGTCTAAACGCATTGCGCACACGCTCAAGCGCCCGCTCACGATCCAGCTGGTGCTCACGGTGGCGCTCACGCTCACGCTCATCGGCGTCCACCAGCTGGATTGGATCGGATCGGATTAATTCCTTATAAAAATCAATGATTTTGATTTAATTACCGCTTACCTTTCTTTTAAGAGCTCTTGATTTTCTTTCCATATTGTGGTCCAGTTGCTTTTCGGACTGACTTTGGAATTATAATGAAAATTATGGTAGAGACGAGCAATACTGTCTGACAGTTCGTGAAGTGTGTGCTGGAGTGTCATATTTGTCGATAGGATTCGGTATATATATTTATCGGTATACTATCGATATAGAAATTGACAATCGATAATATACTATCGATTTATATGCAACTTTTACTAGTGGAAATATTTTAGTTTTCAAAAGTTCCTTTTATGTTTTTATTTTTTGAATTTTTTCATGTTTAAAAAAACTACTCCAAAATTTTTGCATAGAATTTTGACTGGCGATAAAAAGTGTGTTCATTGCAATAATCCCAAAAGTTGGGCATCTTAATGCATACTCCGGCCATGCCTCAACTTTAACGGCCAATCGATAGCTTGAAATTTGTGTGGCCTATGTCTTATTACAGTCGAAACCCGATAATTTGTCCCCTGCTTAATCAAAAATCGCGATAATTCAAATAAATTTCTGGTCCCCTGAAAAAACCCTATTAGAAATCAAAAACTCGTCCAAATTGAAAAAAAAATTAAATCCCCTTGGCATTTCGAATTATCGGGATTCGACTGTATCTGGTATTTTAATCCATAATTGTTTGGCTCAAGATTGTTAAAGGAGTATTATTTTTATTATTATAGGGCCATAACAATCCTATCAGATCAAAGACTGAAACCCTTTTTTCCTTCATTTCTACCAACTTCACTGAATAACTTATGTGGGTGGATTTCAAGTCCTACGCCATAGCCTATTTGTTCTGGGAGGGGCATGCCTATCGACATAACTTGTTTGTTTCCACTGGTCCACCGAGGCCTCTAGAAGTATTAACTAGATAATACATAAATATATAACCTTCGGTTAGCCATTTTGAATTAATAACAGAATCTTGAAAATACTATTTTATAGGTATTTTATCATTATCTGGCCATAAAATCCCTATCGGGTCAAAGCCTGAACCATTGTTTTCCGTTAATTCTGCTTCCTTCACTGAAGGCCTTTTATTACGCAGGTGGAATTAAAGTCCTACGTCACAGCCTAGTTTTTCTAAGAGGGTTATGCCTATCGACATGAGCGGGACTCGAACACGCACCTCTTGCTTAGCCGGACAGTGCGATATCCACTGCTCCACTGAGGCCCCCTAATAGGTAATTTAACATGATAAAATATAACTATTTTTTGACTTATTTTTCTAACTTTCTGGGGAAGTACAACATGTTTTTGGTATAATTTTCGCACTGACAAAATAGTTGGACTGTTAATTTGGCCTTCTTAGCCGTGGTCATGAGCAACCAACTTCCCAAGCTAAGCATATAATGGTAGGCGCAGCCACGCCCACTGCTAAGCATTATATGCCCAGATTAGCAGAAATAATCAACTATTGTTTGTCCGATTTAAAGTCAAAAACCCAAACCAAGGCCAGCAGCCGCACAGTTTGAGCAGCACGCCTAGCAGTTTGACAGGCACACAAGTGCTGAGCACTTGCCACCCACACAGTGGCAGGAACGAGGAGGGGCTGCCACAATGCGGGGGCTGGGCTAATAAAACATAATAATAATCGCAAACAAGCCAAAAAAAAAAAAAACAAAAAAAAAAGAATATAATAAATTGCCAAAAAAAATGAAAAACAGAGGAAAAAAAGCTAAAAATGCCGCCAGTTGGAGACCACCGAATAGGTTTTTGCGGCTGCTGTGGCTGTTGCTGTTGCTGTTTGGCGGCTGTTTGATTTACTGTTGTGGCTGCCACAAGACACACACACACTGAGACACACCTATACACACACACACACACACACACACACACACACACACACACACACACACACACACCCAAACACACAGATACACACACACACAGCTGCTGAGTGTAGGCTTAAGGTATGAAGGCTGACGCCAATTGGCCTATAACAGATATATACAGATATTTATGTATATATATACAGATATATATCTAAAGCTTATATATATATGCTTGTATAGACATTGCCGCCGCCGCCGCCTGGTGGCGCCTCAAGTAGCCGCCGCCGTTGTTGCCGTCGCCGCTGCCCCATGCGGACATTTTTTTTTTGCCTCTTCCAATGGACACGACTCGCTGCGGCGGACGCTGTGCGGCAGGCAGGCGGGCTGTGGCACGGGCGCATAACTTGGAAGGGAGACTGGGCAGCGGCGCTAGGGGGGACGACGACGGCGGCGGCGGCGGCGGCTTCTGATCAAACAACAATACAAAAGCCGCGCAGCTCCTAAAACAAAAGCGCGTTGGCAGCCAAACAAAAATAAATAAAAATACAACAACAACAACAAACACTACAACAACAACAACAACAACAACAACAACTAAAGGTACATATATAAAAGTAAAAGCGAAAATACTTGCGTCGCCTTCGCCGTGGCAATCCTTAAGTCGTGTTCTTTTCATGTCCTTTTGCATCGGAGTGCGCACTCCGTTCCGTTCGATTCTTCAGCTGAAGCTTTAGCTCGCCCTTTATACCCTTTTTATATCCCGTTTGAAGGGTATAATAGATTTGTTGGAATGTATGTAACAGGCAGACAGGACAGGGGCCTCAGTGAACCACATGAGGTCCGAGGTTCGAGTCCCGCTCATGTCAATAGACTTGATCCTCCTAGAAAAACTAGGTTGTTGCGTAGGACTTCAAATCCGCCCACGTAAAAGAAGTTTTTCAGTGAAGGAAGCAGAAATAATGGAAAATAGTGCTTCAAGCTTTGACCCATTTATATAGCCATAACAACCCTAGGCCATTTAATAATAATAATGTATCAGGCACAAGGAAGCAACAATAGCCGAGTCGATATAGCCAAGTTCGTCCGTCCGTCCGTCCTCCTGTTTGTCTGCCCGCCCGTCTGTCCGTCCGTCTGTCCGTCCGTCTGTCCGTCCGTCTGTCCGTCCGTCCGTCTGTCCGTCCGTCTGTCCGTCCGTCCGTCTGTCCGCCCGTCTGTCCGTCCGTCTGTCCGTCCGCCTGTCCGTCCGTCTGTCCGTCCGTCTGTCCGTCCGTCCGTCTGTCCGTCCGTCTGTCCACCCTTCCGTCCATCCGACTTCAACGTTGGCATGAAGATCCGTGTAATGCATTTGCAGTACGGGTTTGTTTCAAATTTCGAATGCCACGCCCCCTTCGCCTGATAATCGATATAAACGATTGTCGATAAAATGGCCATAACTTTGGCATTTATAGAGCAATTCACAACAAATTCGGTTAATGGGCTCAACATTTCCAACTGCAGATACCCAAAATCTTGATACACCCATCCATTTTCCCGGAAAGTGACGAAATTTGTATAGCAGTCACAATTTTTATGCTAGAGTCATCATAATATGTGGGCGCCCATAGATACCAAGCAGAAGTTGGCATTTCCTTCAAATTAAATAAGTGCTTACATTTTCTACAATTTTTGTCATAATACTTCGAATTGCCGAATATATAATTATGAGGATATCATCAACCAATTCCAACAATTTCAGAACGATTAAATTATAAACACCGAAGTTATAAGACTCAGAATTGGCCGAAAATGGGCTAAAATTGTCTTAGCTGGCTGCAAAACGTTTATAGCTAGGGACACAAAATTCGGCATGTAGCTCTGCATTGATGAGGCGCAAAAAGCATAAAAAATTTGATAAGAAGTGTAGTTTTTTGTTTTGAAACAATATTTTCAAGACACTTATTTTGGATTCTATTTTGAACTTATACTAAAAGTTTCAAGTTGATCGGATAAAAAACACAGAAGTTAAGAGCGTAAAAATCCAACTATTGTAAAGGCGGCTGACGCAGCGCCGACTTCGGCTCACTCTGTTTAACATTAGGCGAACGTAACGGTATTCCTCGACTGGAATTAGGGTATTCCCGCAGTCGAGCACTCTCGACTGCAGCACTCTATCTTGTTTTTTGGCTGTTTCTGTTGTTGTTGTTGCTGCTGCTGCTTGCAACGAATTGGATCGTCTTTATTTTGCGCAAGGAGCGCGCAACAGGGCCTGGGTTCCCGCGGCTTCCCTGGGCGCCTCGGCTTGGCCTCGTCGCGTCTTGGACTGGACCTGGAACCAGGGTTTGGGCCTGGACCCGGGCCTGGGCCTGGGTCTGGGCAGGCGGCGACGTCGTCAAGTTATTCAAGTGGCGCCAGTCAAACATTTTGTACGAAAACCAACAACAACAGCAGCAACAACAATCATTGGCATATGCATGTGTGTTGTTGTTGCTGTTGTCGCTGTTGCATGCCACAAGCTGCAATTGCAACTGATCAACTGAACAATTGAGAAACTGCTAAACGTTTGAGCTGCACATTGCGCGCTTTTTAGCAACAAATTTTTGGCTTGTTTTTTCACTTTGAAAATGCAACACATTTAGTACCAATGATTGTGAAACCTTTAAGCCCAACGGTTGATTTTTTCAACAATTTCCTAATTTCAATATGATATCATTTATATGTCATTCCAATCCATCTCAAACCTTTTAGTAAATAGCTTGTTTTGTTCATAAATGATCTTTGTTCAAAAATCATCATCAGCTTCATTACAGCTAAATATACCAGCTAATTTTTATAGTGTGTGAATAGCTTATACCCTTCCAAATACCCTCTAAACTTGATTTTCAATCAACGCAAATTTTTACCAAATTTTGCCTACCCCGAAAATTCTTTAAGCGCTTCTAAATTAAGATAATGCCAAGCCAAATAGATCTATGAAATGTGCTCAGGATAATAGCATCAAGTTGGGGGCAACGGTGGACCAGTGTACAGTGCACTGTTCCACCAAATAAGAGGTGTGGGTTCGAGTCCCACTCATGTCGATAGGCATGAGCCATCTAGGAAAACTAGGTTGTGACGTAGGATTTGAAATTAACCCATGCAAAAGAGATCTACGGCGAAGAAAGCAGAAATAAAGCCAAATAGTGCTTCAGGCTGTGATCCGATGGGTCCCCACGGGGGATGTATGCAGACGACAATTGATACGTTTAAACCGAGTATAGCAACAAACCTCCGCAATTTTCGGATAGACATGACAACGGACCACATGTAAGTCGGATTCTTAAAACTTACTTGGAAATACTTCGTTTCATATCAAGTCCATCCAAATTTTGAATCAATTAGTTATATTTTACACCAATAAGACTTTTTCAGTCAAACACTCAATCAATCAATCAATCAATCAATCAAGCAGCCATTGTAAAACTTAGCCAAAGTTCTACCACAGCCAAAAAGTCCAACTGCTTCAATGACTCTGCAACTGCAAAAGCCAATGACTCTCGAACTGCACCCGCAGCGCTAATTTGTCAAATGCGGCCGCTTGCTGTGTGGGGACGGAGGGTAGGTGGGTTGGCGGTTTGACAATGTGGCAGACATGAGTGGTGGCAAGTGTGGGTTGACGTCGGCGTTGGCGTTGGCGTTGGCGTCGGCGTTGACGTTGGCGTTTGCAGCGGAAGCGCATAAAGTGAAAAAGTGAAAAGTCAGCGGCAGACGCGGCGCGTTTAGCTGACAATTTGATGTATCTATAAGCCCGTAAGCTGTATCTACGGACTGGATATATGGCTATGGCTATAGCTATATGTTTGTGTCTGCATCGGATGTATCAATTCGCAAGTTGTGCTTCCTTCCGATCACGTGGCGCAACGCCAACTGCAGCCGTACGGCTTCCGCTTAGCCGATAGCTTCCGTCCGCCTGTCCTTGGCTCGTCCTCAGCCCGGTTCAGTCCTGTAGCATCCCTCAGCTGAGTATTATCATCAAACGAAAAACACTTCACATTGTGCCATGGACAACAGCATCCCTGGCCCATCCTCCAGCGCCGCCACCACCGTTCCCCGCCAAATGCCGCGTGACAATTACTCATGAATACATTTTGCGCCTGGGCCGCCGTTAGCCGTTTTATTTATGGTTTTATTTGTGGCAAGCACAAAAGGCACCAGGATGAGGATGAGGATGAGGATGAGCCACCAGCCACCAGCCACCAGCTTCCACCAGCCACCAGCCGCCCTCAGCCCATCCAAGCCAAGTCGAACGCATGCAAAAAGTATCTCATTGTATGCCAAATGTATCTCAAAGTCTGCCAAAAAGTATCTCAATGCGTATGCATATCTCAGAGTCGCGTCGCGTCGCGTCTCGACATAACCATAAACTCAATTTATTTATTAAGTTTTTATCGCCCAAAAAACATCTCTAGCCATGTAAGGACTTTCCTTGCCATTCGACAGACAACTCTATTAGCGTGAGAGGAATTCCAGAGTTGGAGCTCTGCCTCGAATCCTTCAAAGAGAAATTGTGGAGGCAAGGAAAGAAAATGGCAAAGTTTTGCCAAGATTTTCCATAATATTCTATAAGCTTGAGTTCTTCTAATCCTTCCAGGCACTTTCTAAAAAATGGCCAAAGGTTTGTTTCGATGAAAATGGTTATATTCTTTCCATTAGCTTTTGCTCTTATAACAATGTTTATGAGAAGATGACATATTCAATACATTGTATAATCTCTAACAGAATGACATATCATAAAAT